>CM045759.1:73518793-73673793 GCA_025200525.1 Camellia lanceoleosa | reverse complement strand
ACATAAGTTATAACTGGGACATAATATACACTTTTTTTGAGGTGTGTAGTATAAAATTTTCCTGGACTTGTTTGTGGAGTAGGCATAAAACAGACACTAGAGAAAGAAACAAAACAAGGGCATCCAGACACTGCCTTAGCTGGATGTGGCAATCTCCGAGATAGTGAGGTAGTTTTAATATTAGCCCCCACATGTTATCTGAAACAATATATTGTTTTCACACATTGGCAAAATGAGATGTTAGTGTAAAGGAAGACTCTATTTATATATAATATTCGGAGCCCTCCCAAAAAATATATATATATATATATATATTATTACGAGAATATGTTGCAATGTTCACATTGAGTCACATGAATTTTCAGAATGATTTTCTATTTGTATATTGTTAGTCTGGTACATAACATGTATGAATGTATAGATTATGCACCATGAGGCATTTCTATGGGATGCAAATTTTTCCTATGTGACCGTTATACAAACCGGCACACGATTCTCTGTTTCAAAATCTTTATCCCCTGTACCAATTACACTCCTAGTCGTTCAATAGTATATCGGGATTTTCACATTTTCAAGATTCCTACCACATACTCTACCAAGAATGAAAAGCCAGACATTCAAACTCATAAAACAGCAACCATAACGAGAAGAAAAAACATAAAGACACTGCAATTGACTAAGCATATAGATCAGGTCATAACTTACATTAATTTTTGATGAAAAACAATTAAAAGTATCCATTCTAGAACAAACCTTTGTAAATCAAAAGTAATTGTGATCTAAGTGAGGTATTATTAGGAGTGTTTACAAGGAGGCAATGGAGCTCCACACAAGCCAGGATTCCCCAAAAAACCAGACACGGGTATACTAGCATTATGAGGAGGAATCCTCCCACTTAGTCGGTTTCCAGACACATCAAACTCTTGAATCCCCTTCAAATTCAGTACATTTCCAGGAATAGCACCAGTTAACTTGTTTTTCGAAAGCAAAATCGTTGTCAATTCCGTGGCATTTCCAAGCTCCACTGGTATCTTCCCAGAAAGCCCATTTTCAGAAAGTTTTAGAACCTGCAATCCATTTAGTTTCCCCAATGACCGCGGTATTGACCCTCCCAAAGGGTTGTTTGAAAGAATCAACGATACAATTGAAACCATGGCTGGTTTGTCCCCAATGTTCGGATCTATAGGACCATCAAACATGTTCTTTGAGAGGTCAATTGAGTTGAAATGCCCAAGTGGGTCTTGGACATTTTTCATGAAAATTGTGTCCAAGTGTCCTGAGAGCTTGTTGGAATGGAGATCAAGATCCATTAAAAGCGAAAGGTTCTTGAATTCGATTGGCAGCGATGAGTAAAACCCGTTGTTTGATAGGTTGAGAAATGAAAGGCTTGTCATGTTTCCAATCCAAGGAGGTAATTTTCCTGTCAATTCATTGCTTGATAAATCAAGTGTGGATAGTGATGATGAAGATAACCAGCTTGGAAGCTGTCCTTTGATCCCGGTTTTCGCTAACAATAGCCGAAAAGCTTTTAGTTTTGAAAACCACTTTGGTATGGTGACAAGCTTCAGCGGATTAAAGGAGAGATCGAAGCTCTGTAAACCCTGTAAATTAGCAAGCTGGGGAGGAACTGGACCCGATAGTTGGTTTTTTGACAAATCAAGTGTCTGAAGATTCTGTAAATTGCCAAAACTTGATGGGATTTTCCCGGAAAATCTGTTGTTTGAAAAGAAAATATCGGTGAGAGTAGTGAGATGTCCAATGGTTGCAGGGAGTTTTCCTGTGAGTCTATTGTTCTCAAAGATTAGCCTTTGGATGTTAGGAAGCTGCCCAATCGATGCTGGTAACGTGCCAGTGAGTTTGTTCTCTGATAATCGACAAAATTTCAGAGAACTAAGTCCATTTATCGACCAAGGAATGCTTCCTGTAAGCTGGTTTTGATTCAGATACAAAAGGACTAATTTAAAGAGCCCGCCAATGGATTTTGGTATGCTTCCAGATAATTGATTTTCCGACAAATCAAGATAATTAAGCATCTTGAGATTGCCAATTGTCTCTGGAAGAGAACCCGAAAAATTGTTTTGATGGAAATCAAGCAGAGTTAACGAAACAAGCTTTCCAATCGATGGAGGTATGAAGCCAGAAAATTGATTCCCCGAAAAACCCAACTCAGAAAGCGAAAACATGGATTGAAAAACAGAAGAAGGGACAGTACCAGACAGGTAGTTATTGCTGAGGTAAAGCTTTTTTAGACCGGTAAGGGATTGAAAAGACTTGGGAATCGAACTGGTGAGCTTGTTTGAGTCGAGGAAGAGGTAAGCGAGGCGCGATAACTTGCCAAATTCGATTGGAATGTGACCTGTCAACTCTTTGAGATTGCTGAGATCGAGAAGTTGGAGAGACGAGAGGTTGGCGAGAGACGGAGATAGAATTCCAGACATGTATGTGTCGATGATGAAGTCTGTGCCTGATTCGAGGCCAGAGCGAGAGACATTGACAACTCGGCCCGAGGCGTCGCAGGCAATGCCTTCCCAGGATTTGCAGCAGTCAGTGGAAGGTGTCCATGAATGCAAGAGGTTTGATGGGTCTGAAGTGATTTTGTTTTTGAATCCAAGTAATGCTTGTTTGTCTATTTCATGACATGCTTTTGATGGTAATTGATGGAAGGAGAGTGTGAAGAGGAGGATGGTGAACGAGATGGGGTTTATGAGACTGTGAATATCCATTGAAGTTTGGATTTGGAGAGTTTGAAGATAGTGTGTTCTTGAGCTGTGGGCTATGTATAGTTGGTTAGTGGTGAATAGTCGTAGTCAAAATGGTTGAATTAGTATGTGGGAGTATTTTAGTACCTAAGCCACGTGGAAAGTTTGTCAAGGCTCCAGCAAGGATGAAGGTGGGCTTGACTTGAGCACCATTTTTTTTTTTTTTAAATATTTTTTTTAGATCACATTACCGTTCTATTTTTTTTAATTATAAAAAATCAAAAAACAAAATACAAAATAGGGAAGAAGGTTAGTAGGTTTTTTTTGGCTATTTTAGCCACAAAAACAAAATAAACTATTTTAGCCACAACTAACAAAACATCACATTCAGTCCATAATCATTATACTCTTTTCTCACTAAAAAAGTCAAAAAATTCAAAAGGCCAAAATTTTCTTCCCAAACCAAACTTTTTAACCCAGGCTAAAATAATCAAAAAAACTAAAAAGCCAAAAAGCCAACCCACTTTTCAAACCAACCCATACTTATTTAGATAATTCCAAACACCCTTTTAAAAGTTAGTCTGAGAATTCGTAAGAAACATTAATTTGGAATGTAAATTTGGCCATATTTAAGATGAAACTGATTTATATAATTCATTTTGTATCAACATTTCAAGTAATATTTTTAGATTCTATATAACATTGTTGCTCCAATAATGATTACTTTTTATTTTGTGCCATTGAAGACCATCTCCGATTTAGCATGTCAATGCCAAATTTAAACTATGGAACAATACAAAAATGACAAAATTCTATAAACTTGTTTTGTTCTAATATTTGTGTTAATTTTTTATATAACCATCATTGAATCTTTGTAAAATACATCTAGTCATTAATAATAAAGTCAAAGTTTGATAATTTATTTTACCAAATTTGACACACAAAATAACAATACTAAAATTTGGCAACTTCAATGTAGTACCATTAAAACACTCAACTACTATAATAAAACTACGAAGTCTCAAATGGCAGTCCGTTAGAGTTAGAGTGCACTTACAATCATTTGATGTGAAAGCAATCTCAAAGCAATCAACTAAAAATCACGCAATGAAGGATTAGGCATATCCCTTATTAGGGGCTAGATAGTGGAAAATGAGTTGGATTTCTGTGAAATGAAGCTTTCAGATACATATGAATGCTTTGCATTGTGTGGGTTTGAGCAAGGCGTTGAAGTAAATGATGGGTTTAGGAAACATGCCAAGAATGATGAGCATGTGGCCCTACTTGCACCGTAATAAAAAATGTCCCATTGGATGATTTTGCTCCCATCACTTGTCTTTAATAGTACATTGCTTTCGTTGGCGGGTAGAGGCCAATCCACTCCCTTAATAAACATATAATTTATTGACATATCTGTAGGAGTCTTTATTGACCAGGTGAGAGGTTTCTTATAGATTATTTATAAATATGAGAAGAAAAAAAATTCTCAAATTAAATGATATCCACTGAAACAAATCTATAAACTCAATAATCTACACAAAGAAAATCCCATAATGAAATAATTGAACTAATCTTTACATTGGACAAGAATTGATCTAGATCATTCCTACAGACTCTTCTAATTAAAAGTATATAAGAATAGTTAACTGAACTACTAATTCAATTTGTTTGAGAGTTGTTATATATTACTGAGGGCTATTTTGGGAAGATGGTTATAATCAGTTTTTTGGTTAAAAGCTGATTATAAGTAGCTTTTTGTGAGAGAGGGAAGTGGGTTATAATCTGAAAAGTGGATTATAACCCACTTCCCAAAAGACCCCTGAATATATTTCACAAGTTTTCAAATGAATTTTATTGGTTTTTTTTATACATTCATATCTAACATGTTCGCGAATAATTATGTTATTTTGTTGTATATGTTAGGTACACGCACAAATAGTCTCTATTGTATGGATTCTGTAAAAGGCCAAAAAATAAATAGGTGATATTCAATTGGTGATAAATATAATTTAGAGTTTGGATCCTCCAGTGTAAATTTTTTAGGGTAATTTTTGTATGATTTTGGGATTTGAAAGTTGACAAGTGAAATGACTGTTGTTGCCCTCGGTTATGTAATGTTAAATTTCAACCATATATCTAAAAAAATATTCCAAAATTATATTTGAAAAAATACTCTAAAAGATGCAGACATCGAGATGAATACGAGATAATGATGCAAGAGAAAGAGAAGATGATATGAGAGGAGTGTGACAAAATTTAATTCCAATATTGCGCCTGGATTTAAGGACCGGTAGTCATGGGGAAGAGATGAAAGTTTTAATAAGCTGACAATTGAATGGCAACGGTGGGATAAGGTTGTAGAAAGAAAGTGCCATTTTCACATTGTTGTAATATATGTCAACTTATTAGGCCATGCTTTTAGCACAAAAAAAAAACAGCATAAAAGTAGTAACAAACTCGATTCTTATTTTCGTTCCCAAAAAAAAAAAAAAAAAACTTGATTCTTATTCGGATGATGGGGGAGAGAAAGATAACAACTATGAAATCAAAAAAACTGTTCAGAAATTTACTCATAATGTTAATGTGTGATTTAAATTTAATTCGGTATAATAAGACACACATTTATATTATATCTTAACCATCCAATGCTATTTCTGCATTATGTTCCAAGTACCTGATATTGTTAGAGAGAAATCAAATAATGTCGCAGATTTATTTTAAAAAACCCAAGTTTTTTGGATCATCGAAATGGGTCAAGAATTGCCAGGTCCCAAAATTTTCCATCCTTATGTACTAATGTGCTCTAACAATTGAATTATGTTGAAATCTCAAAATATATATCTAATAGTTACAGGTATATTAAGACACTTAAGATAGATGAATTTAATATAAGGAACAATCTTATGTTATTCAAATGAGTTTTGTTAATAAGTGTCATTAGGACACTAGTTAATGTTGTAATAAATTGAACTAAGTACTTCCACTAATATAAAATTTAGAAAAAGAAATGAATGTTTGATTGGGAATAATTTAATTCTTTTGTAATAAGACCAAAATATCTTCTTTATTTTGAGTCAAATTTTTATTTATTTTTTTATTTTTATATTTTTACTTTTAGGTACTTTTTTTATGTTTCGTTGAAATAAATAATGTCTATTTATTTATTTTTTTTTTGGGCATCTTTAGTTTCAAAAATTAAACTTGTATAATCACCATATCATTTTTCAATGAATAACATAAAAATATTTTTTAAATAATAATACTGGTTTTCAGAAATTATGTTTTAAAAATGTACATTTTCTTTTTCAAATGTAAGATAAGTGTTTGATCTGATCAGATTTTTAAAAGAAAGAGTTTATTTTTATCATTAGTGATTTTGTTTTTTAAATTTACTCAATTTTTATTTTTTACTTTTATTTTTCAAATTGTCTAAAAAATTTAGAAAAGACAAAAGTAATTTAATTTTTGTCTGAATTTTTATAAAGAATTTGATTTATTTTTGTTTTTAATGAAAAAAAATTGACTCAATTTTTCTAATTTTTAAAATTTTATAACTAAAAACGGACATAAAAAATTTATAAAAAAATTGACTTAAAAGAAAGAGAATATTTTGATCTTATTACAAAAGAATTAATTACTTTTTGATCAAACATTCATTATTTTTTCTAAGTTCTATGCGAAATGGTTGATTTCATTTAATACAATCTTAACTAATGTCCTTAAGACACTTGTTAACAAAACTCTATTTTGATAACTACAATGACAATTGACTTGATTGAAGTAAGCTTTATAAAAGATTAGACTTAGGAATGTAAAAATGGCCCACGGCTTGGGGTGGATCCGGTCTATGTAAACTCGCTTGGGCCCAGACTTGAGTCTAGCCTGAGATCCTGGGCTATCATTTTGAATCCCGGCCCATCGGCTCGCTTAAGGCTTGGCCTGCCCAAGGTCTTGTGTCTTTTTTAGTGAAAAATAATAAATTTTTGATAGAAAAAATAATTAAAAAAAAAGGTTTGATTACCCCCTATGTCTGGGCATAATTTTTTGGCCCGTGACCCAACCCAGCCCAACCCAACCCAACACAGATTTTGGCAGGAGCCCGCGAGACCCGACATGAGCCGGGCCGAGCTAGGCCAAATTTAGGCCTAGTTTGGGAAGACTAAATAAGTGCACTTTTTGACTTTTTATGAAATATGGGTTGGGTTTGGGTTGGATTTGAAGTGATGTGTTAGAGAGGTGATGTGACTTAAATAAGATGATGTGACTTAAATAGGATAGTGACTTTTTGACTTTTTGTCTTTTTTCAATCTTCCCAAACTAGGCCTTACACCCCTTTAGACCCAAAAAGTTAGTTTAATACACCCTTGGAGTTTTTTTGTTTTTAATCAATAGGGGAGTAATCTTTATATATTATGAGAAGAGTTATGTTAGAGACGCCAAATAAATTATTAAATTTTCTATTAAACTTTTTACATAGGTGTGAGATTCATACAAATTATATGTGTGTGGGTCCCACACCGATATAAGAGGTTTGGTAAAAAATTTGATAATTTATTTAGAATCCATGGCATTTTCCTTATAAGAATCTAGTGTGAAACATGAGAGTATCCAAACTCTAAA
This sequence comes from Camellia lanceoleosa, assembly GCA_025200525.1. Lineage (NCBI taxonomy): Eukaryota > Viridiplantae > Streptophyta > Magnoliopsida > Ericales > Theaceae > Camellia > Camellia lanceoleosa. The sequence continues at coordinate 73,666,474 of CM045759.1, read as the reverse complement.
TATTAAACTCTCAGGCACTCTATTTCCTACGTGGCATTTTGTAGAATCTCCTTTACTGATTTCCCTCATTTCTAATTTTTTAAATAAACATAATAAAAAATTTAAAAATCAAATATACCAAGATAAAATTAACAAATTTGATCTCTATCGCTTCACTTAAAATCTTTTTTTTTTTTTGCCTCTAAATATTCAGTTTTAAATTTTAAAAATATTTAAAGTCTATCTAAATAAATCTATTTTGAAAATATCTCCCACTATCATAATTTAAATCAATAAAATTCATATGTCTACCAAATCTCTAACTCATATAAGAATTTAGACATAGATCTTAAAGAAATATGACAATATCTAAATTTGAATTATGATTTACTAATATAACTAATTTTTTTTTTATGTATATCTATATAAATCTTAAATCACTTAATGAGACAAATTAATCTATTTTGAAATCTTATTTAAAGAATAATCTAATTAGTCATCCCAACTCCTAAACTCGTGAGAGCGTGGTAGAGGAGGTGAGAGCTTGGGCTAAGTAAAGTCTAAGTTGTTAGAGATAACATCCTACAACTTCATAATTTTTTTTTAAAATTTTTTTTTCCCTGTGTAGTTCTCTTTCTCTACTGTTGGTTTTGATTTCGGTTTTAGTGCAATTTATATGTTTATTTACAGATTTACATAGTGGAGAAGTGTTAGAAATTGGGCGCCCATGTGGCATGGCCCTTTGAGCTTTTTGAGCTTGAACCTCTTGAACCTTATCCATGTAAGTTTGAATTTTAATTCAAACTTATTTGGATAACCACTCAAGATATATATATGTCTATCATATAATTGATATGATAAGATAGATATTTGGTTATATATCAGATATTGAAATATACGTATATCAGATACGTTATAGGGTTTTTACCCATAACCTTTTTTCCAGACTCTCCTCTCTCTCTGACTCTCTCCCAAAAACAACGATCAAGTCTTTTGCACTGTGAATTGTGTGGGTGATATTCATTCTGTAATATCACTCCACTGTTGGGTTGATTAATCATTCAGGAAGCACGTGATTTACCCACGAGGTTCTATCATCTAAAGGTATGATCTAAATATTTTTCATCCGCTGCGTATTTACTACTTTTTGTTTTACAAGAAGAATTAATAGTAATGTTGGTTATAGTCGAAGTATCTATACCCGTTCTGTAGTAAGGATTTTGATTGAATTTTGTTTGCTTCTATAAAGACCACAAAATTGAAGTAAAAGAATTGGACACCAATTTTTTTATTTTTTATTTATTGCCTTTCTATTTTATAAAAAATGTAAAAATTTATCAAAAATTCAAGATTTTTACTATAATATTAGATTTTTGTATAACCAAGTAAAACTGAAACTTTTAATATCATTTTGTTCTTTATTTTTACCTTCTTTCTATCATATTATACCATTACTTGTTCACTTGTTAATTGTAATTCAATTATTTGAAAATTTTATTTGCGAGCACTAAAGTTTCATGTAAATATTGATTAAGAGAGTATATTGAACCATAAGCTTCTATTGATAGACATTTCAGAATTCGCATGGACACAATATTGCTAGTTTGTGTAGTTTTCACAATCCCCTCTCGAAGGCTGTCAATAAATAAATAATAATAAAAAAAAAAACAGAAAAAAAAAATCCACTCCTACACTTCTACTCTCCCACGTTAATCATCTAACAAGGTTGTCAATTTAATTTTTTTTTTTTTTTATCTGAGAAAAATTTCACTTCGATTTTTTTTTTGGTTAAACTTATTTGATACCATTTCCTTATTATAACGTCCTATCTCTTCCTATTTGTTCGGCTTCATTTGAAGAATCTTCTTCCGTAATTCTATCATCTCCAACTTCTTATTTTTATCTATATATTTTTATTTTTATTTTTATTTATCACCTACAACCTCCTCATTATTTGTGATGCATGTCACTATAGAATTTAAAAACCGCTCTATATGAGCAGATGAAAGGGATTTCAAAGCAATCACAAACACGAGAAAAATTATTTATGTATTTGTGATTTTTTTTTTAGCTAAGTCTCTAAATATAATTGGATGTCCAAAAAAATAAAAAAAAATTATACTTAGTCACCCAATAATGCTTCGACATACGTGCTTTTAGTCATATTTTCAGTAATATTTGTAGAATTGCTATTCGTTCATTAATTCCATTTTTGTTTAAAATTCTATACTTTTAGATTTAGAAATAAAATTTTATTAATAAGAAACAAAATGATAAAAAATGAGTGTCATAATTATTATCTTTTTATGAATAATTTATTACTTTATTTTGTGCGTAAGCTAAATGCCAGTTACAAGTATAAGCACGTGGAATTTATTATACAAATTTTCATAAAAGGTAAAATATAAAGATAAAACACAAATAAAAGCGCATACTTGAACCACGTGTATAGTTTGCCCTCTCTTGGACACAAAATAAAAAATAAAAAAATTATTTTCCTATTTTGGTGATTTATGCCAACATGAACTCAATAAGCCTTATTTTTTATTTTTTTTTAATTAACATATTGAGATAATCCCCAAAATTGTGTGATGAATGGTCTTTTGTATTTTTATTTATTTATTTTTTTCCGTAGCTAAAATACGCCAGTTAACTTGAAAAAGCATTGAAAATTTCAAGAAAGTAAGCCTGCTTTTGGTTGTGTTTTGTAAATGTGATTTGAGAGTATGAATTGTATTTTGAGTTTGTGTATTGTAAAATTATGATTTGAGTATAAAAAATTTGTTTGGTAAAGAGTTTTAAAAATAGTTTTTGAAAAGAGGTTTGATTTAAGTGGGGAATTGTTGATGTGATATTTGATATGTGATACAAAAATTTACAACTCATAAGAGCATCTCCAACGCTTCACTTCTTTTTTCACCAAATCTGAGTCGAAAAAATGACTTTTTAACAAATCTGATACTCAGTGCTCCAACCCTTGATTTTCATCAAATTTTCATCCGGGACAACCGGGTGGTCGACCGGTTAAGCCAAAAAGATTTTTTTTTTTTTTTTTTTTGAACTTTTTGAACCTTTTAGTGGTCGACCGGTTGGTCAACCGGGTGGTCGACCGGTTAGCCAAAAAAAAATTTTTTTTTTTTTTTTTCAACGTTTTGAACTTTTTTTTTGAACTTTTTGAACCTTTAGCTGGTCGACCGGTTCATCTTTTCCAACGGTCATCAACAGTGTTTTGGTGAAACGCGGAGCCTGTATCAAATTTGGTGAAACGTTTGATGAAATTTCGATTTGATATCGATTTGGTGAAAGGGTTAAAGCATGAAACAGTGTTTTTTTCACCAAATTTTAAATTTGGTGAAAGGTTTAATTCAGGGTTGGAGATGGTCTAACTAAACATACAACTCAAAATTATTTCAAAGCACATTAAAAATTAAAAAAAATTTAGAAAATATTTTTCTCAATTATATAAATCAATTGCTAAAAAAAAAAAAAAAAATCTATACAGCGGAGGACGTCCAGGCAGTCTTCCCCTGGGCAAAATTTTGCGGCTGATGCACAGAGCTCTCTGCAGAGCTCGTGAAAATTGATTCTAAAATAACAACCAAACATTATACTCAAACGCACGTATAAAAACACGTTTACAAATCACAACCAAGCAGAGCTTAAAATTCTAATACAAAAGAATGAAAATGTGAATTTGACTTGAATTTTTTTTTTTCCCCTTTCAAATGAGCAACAATTTTCCTTTGTTGCTCTTGGACTATTGATGTATGGGCATTAATGTTCTGATTAGATTTTTTATTTTATATTTTTTTTTAGGAAAATGAAAAATTCCTCTAAAAATACTCCTCCTAATCTCCCTAATTTTCAATTTTGGCAACTGTTTTTTTTTTTTTTTTTTTTTTTTTGTTTTGTTTTTTTTAACTTGATATGGAATTTCGGAGGATTCGGGCCCCAGATTTCAGGGATTTCTCACGCCCCTTTTTTTTAAAAGAACAAAGTAGTTTGTGTCTTTGTTCTACCATCTTAAAAAAAAAAAAAAAAAAAGAAAAGAAACAAATTTGGGCTTTGTTGGTTGGGCTCCCTAATAATTAAAAATTGGACTTGGTTGGGGCTCCCGAGTTCTTACATAATGTACGGTTTACATTATTCTCAGTCCACTAAAAAATTGAAAATAGAGTTATTTGAGGCAAATTTGTATTTTAAAATTTTGTTGTTCATAATGTTTTGCTAATAATATGGTGGACCCTTTAATTATAAATTTAAACAAGTTAGTTTTCACATAAATCATTGCGTTGTCACCAAACATTGTTAGGTCTATAAGGAAATTTTTGTACCATTAAAAATGTTTTTTTTTTTTTTTATTAACATATTCATGTTAACTAATTAAATATCCAGAATTTTTGTAAGTGATAAAATTATCTAAATTTGCAAATCAATGGAAACTCTTTTATTGGTTGTCATTAATTGAAAACTTAGCAATAATATTAAATTTTAGTCTAACATTTGTAGAATATTCTACTTAAAAATTGAATTTATCATTCTATTAGAATTTTAAAGAAAATATATTTTTTTGTTTTGATTTAAACATAAATTACTTTAACGGTTAAATTGTTTTAAGGGGTATTTTTTTTCAGGTCCTTAGTATTATGATTTTTTAGCATAAAGGACACCAAATTTTTGCATAATGTCTAAGGTCCATCAACAATATTTTCATAATGTTTAAGGTCCCTCAACCTTGATCCAAAGAAATTTCAGTCCAGAGAAATTTGATCCAGAGAAATTTCAGTCCAAAGAAATTTCAGTGCAGAGAAAATTGGTCAGAGAAATTCTAGCCCAGAGAAATTTCTCTGGACCAAATTTCTCTGAATGAGTTTCTCTACTTTTCTTCTCATTCACATCCAAATCATTCTGATTCATTAGGTAAGCAACATTGTTCAACTGAATTCAACTGGAAAAATTCCACATTTATGTAAGCAACATTAGAATGGGATAATAATGGCAACTTACCAGAACTAGAGAAATTCTGAAAAAATCTGAGTATTTCTCTGGTTTGTTATTCAAATATTAATTGAAAATTTCTTTGGTTTATTAAAAATAACAATTGAGAATTTCTCTGGTTTATTAAAAATAACAATTGAGAATTTCTCTGGTTTGTAATATCTGGAAAAATTTCTGCAACTTACCCAAATCTGTTCTTCGTTTTTTTCCAGTTGAATTTTTCAATCGAAAGTGTTTCTCTGATGTTTGTAGATTCGTCCACCAAATTTCTCTAGACTTCAAAATTCCTCTAGATAATCTAAGCACAATGGGAGTTGTTTGCTCGGCTGGAAAAATTAAAAATTTCTCTGGCTGCATTGTTAGAAAAGAAAGTAAACTTAATTAATATTAAAGTCGCATCATAAGTTAGAACTGAAATTCATTTGCTTTGAACTGAAATTTCTCTGGATTGGTCCAGAGAAATGCTTTGATTTTAGCTGAGCTTTGACATGATCTAGAATAATTTTTATTCACTCAATGGAGTGAATAATCCCAATCATAAACAAAATTTCTCTGACCTATATATATATATATGATTTAGCGGATTTCTCTGATTTTTATAATTTGTATAGGTCCAGAGAAATTTATATAAATTATAGAGTGAACTGTTGGTCCAGTTGGTCTAGAGAAATTTTGTTATAATGGATTGTTATCAACATATTTATCTTATATATGGATTAGAAAAGAAGATATATATATACATAATGGATTACATATTTATCAACACATATCTATAATGGATTGGTCCATTATATATATTTATCAACAGTATAAGCTATATATATAATGGATTGTTATAATGGATTGTTGATATATGTATATATATAAATTTCTCTAGGTTAGAAAAAAATGTAAAAGTTATCAATAGTTCACTCCATTGAGTGAATAAACAACAATAGCAACATATAGATATATATATAAATTAAGAGCTAGCCCCAAGCTCCAATGCAAAACCACACCAAGAGGACTTCGGGTTCGAACCCATCTTCTCAAAGCTCTCCTTGTGAAATTTCTCTGAGTTTCTTCGTAATTTCTCTGGGTTTCTTCGTAATTTCTCTGGCATGTTTATTTTGTTCAATGCTCCATTTCCTCAAAATTTCTCTGTAATTTCTCAAAATTTCTTCGTAATTTCTCAATTTTCTCAAAAAACCTACAATTTTCTCTGCACTACACAAAAAATACAATTTTCTCTGCACTACAAACCTGCAATTTTATAGTAACAAACCTGCAACTTTCTCTGCACTACCCCACAAACCCCGAAAAAGAAACCAAAAGTCTCTATGAACAAAAAACATGCAATTTTCTCTGCACTTTTCTCTGCACTACAAACCTGCAAATTTATAGTAACAAACCTGCAATTTTCTCTGCACTACCCCACAAATCCCGAAAAAGAAACCAAAAGTCTCTATGAACAAAAAACCTGCAATTTTCTCTGCACTACACAAAAAATGTAATTTTCTCTGTACTTTTCTGGTCCAGAGAAATTTTGTTATAATGGATTGTTATCAACATATTTATCTTATATATGGATTAGAAAAGAAGATATATATATACATAATGGATTACATATTTATCAACACATATCTATAATGGATTGGTCCATTATATATATTTATCAACAGTATAAGCTATATATATAATGGATTGTTACAATGGATTGTTGATATATGTATATATATAAATTTCTCTAGGTTAGAAAAGAAGGTAAAAGTTATCAATAGTTCACTCTATTGAGTGAATAAACAACAATAGCAACATATATATATATATATATATAAATTAAGAGCTAGCCCCAAGCTCCAATGCAAAACCACACCAAGAGGACTTCGGGTTCGAACCCATCTTCTCAAAGCTCTCCTTGTGAAATTTCTCTGAGTTTCTTCGTAATTTCTCTGGGTTTCTTCGTAATTTCTCTGGCATGTTTATTTTGTTCAATGCTTCATTTCCTCAAAATTTCTCTGTAATTTCTCAAAATTTCTTCGTAATTTCTCAATTTTCTCAAAAAACCTACAATTTTCTCTGCACTACACAAAAAATACAATTTTCTCTGCACTACAAACCTGCAATTTTATAGTAACAAACCTGCAACTTTCTCTGCACTACCCCACAAACCCCGAAAAAGAAACCAAAAGTCTCTATGAACAAAAAACATGCAATTTTCTCTGCACTTTTCTCTGCACTACAAACCTGCAAATTTATAGTAACAAACCTGCAATTTTCTCTGCACTACCCCACAAATCCCGAAAAAGAAACCAAAAGTCTCTATGAACAAAAAACTGCAATTTTCTCTGCACTACACAAAAAATGTAATTTTCTCTGCACTTTTCTCTGCACTACAAACCTGCAATTTTATAGTAACAAACTTTCAATTTTCTCTGCACTATCCCACAAACCCCAAAAAAGAAACCAAAAGTCTCTGTGAATAAAAAACCTGCAATTTTCTCTGCACTACACAAAAAATGCAATTTTCTTTGCACTACAAACTTGCAATTTTCTCTGCAGTTTTATGTTTTCATTCTATAGTAACAAACCTGTAATTTTCTATGCACTACACAAAAAATACAAAGTGAACAAAAAACAGAGCACAAAAACGCAGAAAAACAGAGCACCAAAAAGCAACTCATAAGCATGTTGACAGAGAATGAAAAAGCAATTCCAAAAATCAAAATCAACTCCATCAAAAATTCATCAATAACAGATAATGAAAAATTAACTTCAAAAATAAAAAACAACTAGACTGAGTTCGTCTCTCTCACATTGATCAAAACAAAAAACAAAAACCTAATTCAACACCTACACGATCAAATCAAATCAAAAATTGAAAACTTATCTAATTCAACTCCACATAAAATCAAATCAAACACAATGAACCAGATTTCAACTCCTACACGATCGATCAACACCAACAAACAACGAACATGATTTTAACTCGTACAAGATTTCAACACCTACAAACAACGAACAGGATTTCAACACCTACAAAAACCCTAGAAAATCTCCACAAAAATCTGAATCTGCCGCAAATTCGGGGGTGATCTGGGCATAGAGGCTTGGGTTGTTCCAGTTATGACGTTGCGGTGGTTGAGTCGTCCGGTCTTGGTTTACTGTGGAGAATGAAGTCGGGTGAGGAACAAGAGTTGATCTGGACAGATCTGAGAATGGAGAAGTTTAGAGAGAGAGAGAGATAAAGAGAGATGAGGGTTGGGGATTTGGAGCCAGCGGTGATCAAGTTCAGGACAACATGGATGGAGAGGGGATGGGGTGAGGGACCTTAGACTACAAAAGAACAGATTGTGGACCTAGTCCATTACTAAAAGTTGGATAGGGACCTTAGACCGATTTTCCCTTGTTTTAAACATGTGAATAAAAGTTGGGAGATAAGTATTATTTTAAAATATATCAATGTTACCGACAAATAAAATAAATAAATAAATATATATATATATATATATATAAAATATAAATTTATTCTAAATAAACATATATATGTTTTACTATAGCCTATTTTGGGAAGTAGGTTAAAAGTCACTTTCCAACTTTTAACCCACTTCCCTCTCTTACAAAAAGTAAAAAAGCAGCTTTGAACCATTTTTTCAAAACACCCCTATGTATAGCACGAGTGCCCAGTTAATTATAATATACAAGATACATTAGAGTTGACATATACTTTATATTAGTTGACATATACTTTATATTGTGTGAATTTTATAACAACAATACTTGGTAAGAAATTTTCATAACTCGAATGATTGAATATCTCAAAACGACGTCATTTTGAGGGTAAAATGTCATTTTTGATATATTTGAGCCATTGCATCACACAAATTCGAGTGACCAAGTATTTTTCATTTTACAATTCGCAAAAGGGTTTTAGAGGAAATCCAAAATCTATTAACTACAATAATATATCAAGTATCACGCTGCAATTGTTCTATAGCTCGCTTGAAATGTGGGTTGGTTTTTAACCTTTTAGCTATTTTTAATTTGTGGTTAAAAAGTCTCGCTTTGGGATAAACTTTTGCCTTTTTAACCTTTTGAGAGAAAAAAATGAAATGATTATGGGTTGGATGTGACATTTTGTCATATTTGGCTCAAATAATCTATTTTATCTTATATGACTATTTTAATCCAAAATATTATACCAAACGAACCCTAACTATCAATTAGTTTATTTTGCAATCTCTTGTTTATTAATAGTTTATTTTGCAATCCCTTTTTTTATTAAAGATACTATAAAAAGTCTGATCTAAAAAATAAATAGTATAAAAATAAGAGGGTAAATTATGTCATGAGTTTCCGTAATTTAAATGAAATATTATTTTAGTTTTTATTGTTTTAATTTGCATAATTTAAAAATTATATTTTTTATTTTGTTACAATGTTGCATGTTTGTCGTATGCCGTTAACATTTTGGATAGAAAAAGATCACCTATAAAATTAGAGAGATTTAAAAAGAAAATATAGGGATCGTCGACTTTAATTTTTTTTTAATTTCACTTTGATCTTATATTTTTATGTGACATTTTTCGTTCAAAATTTTAACAATAAATAACAAATGGCGTATATTATAACAAAATTAAAAATATAAAATTTAAATTGTTCAAATTAAAATTACAAATATCAAAATAAATTTTTTCTGAAATTGGTGGGACAAACTTGTATGAATTCTTAAAATTATCTAATAATTTAAAATAAATTACACTCACTCACTCACTCTGAGATTTGAGAAAAATAGAGTTAATCCACACGTTTAAGATAATTAGGGTGTAAACCCACCCGATGAGTGTGCTTAAAATATAAATTTTAATTTTAAATTCGTAACATATTTTCTGTTGTTTAAGTGATGAAAGTATTATTTAGTAAGTTAAGTGAATAGTCTTAATTTCAAATCTTATAAATTAACACTTGACAGAAGAAGAAAAAGTCACTTGACAAAAAGAGAAGAAAAAAAAATTGATAAACACTAAGGCTTCGTTTGGGAAGAATGGATTTGGTGGGTTTGGGGCTATTTTAGCCACAAAAAGACAAAATAGGTTTTTTAATCCAATAAGATAAAATATCACATCAAATCTATAATCATTACATTCTTTTTCTTACAAAAAATTAAAAAACCTAAAAAATCCTTCTCAAACGAGACTTTTTAGCTCTAAATTAAAATAGCTAAAAAATTAAAAATTCAACCCACTTCTCAAACGAACCCTAAATAAATTATTCATTTTTAATAATAATATAGACACATTAACTTCACTCTTAAGATTGAGATGTTTAACTTTCTCAAGGATTGTTTGAGAACTATTAAATTAATATATGTTTAAATTTTTCAGAAAAAAATGTGAAATATGAATTGATTTGAAATGATGTAATAAAAAAATGATATAATTCAAATAAAATAATTATAATTTTAATAAAATAATGTGCTAAAATAACATTTAGTACATGCAAAACAAGCACTCAAATTTAAACCACAGTTTATTGGGGGACAAGTCACATGTGACGTGGGACCGACGAACTCATCTGCTTGCGGGGTGTGAAAGTAGTGGGAGGTTGTTTTTATCGGAGTTATTTGGGATTTTTTTTATTTATTTATTAAAAAAATAGATTAAAAAATATATATATTTGAGATAATTTTTTAATTTTTTATAAAAAAATGTGTAATAAAATATTATAATAAAATCAAAATTATCATTCTATCTTTATTGACTTTTTGACTTTTCAATAATTGAATTCAAATGGCAAAATAATAATTTTACCATCTAGGCTTCCCTCACAAGCTTTCTCCAAATTGTATGGACCTTTGACTTTCCTAGTAACTTTTTGACTTTTTAACTTTTGTAAGTTATCTCAAACCAAGTGAAAAGCGAAGGATTGTCTGATTTAGTTTTAAAATTATGATTTAAAAATAAAATTATATTTTAAATTTTAAATTTTCGAATCATGATTTGAAAAGAGACAATTTGTTTAGTTATGAGTTTTAAAAATAATTTTAGGCCTCGTTTGGGAACAGGCTAATTTAGTAACTTTTTGGCTAATTGGCTAAAAAGGTTGGTAAGAAAAACCTATATGTTTGGGCCAACTTTTTGGCTAATTACGAAACGACGCAAAAAAGTAGAAAAAGGAATCTTTGACTTTTTGGTATGGGTTGTTTTTTTGTAAAAAGGTAACTTTTTTAATCGCTATTTTAGCCTCTTGCCAAACGATTTGATCTTAGAACGGTTTGTAATTTTTTTAATTAATTGATATATAGTATGTGAGAGATGAAATGAGAGAGGAGAGAGAAAAATGATTGATTGATTGGATAATAATAATAATAATAATAATAAGAAAAATGCTTGGGAGCACTAATTAGTGCTCCCACTAATTAGGCGATGGGTCCCTCCAAAGAATGATGTGATGTTTTGATCTTGGAGTTGTATTTTATTTTATTTTTTTTAACTTTTTTAATGCATTAGTGCTATTAGTGGTGGTATTTTTAGTGGGATGAATCATTGTTGTAATAATAATAATAATAATAATAATAATAGAAGAGAGGAGTTTTGAAAGTAATTTTGAGTTGTACTTTAAAAATATGTTTGATTAATATGTTTTATCTAAATCATGATTTAAAAACATAGTTGAATTTGAAAAGTAAACCAAACGTTACTGAAATATGTTATTTGGTTTATTTCTCAAACTATATTTTTGGGAAAAAAAATTCAAAAATATGTTTGGTTGAAATTTAAAAAAAAAAAAAAAATCAAAATCACTTTTTTCTCTATTACACTTCAATCAATTACTTTTTCTCTCTCCTCTTTCCTTCTTAATCACTTTTTTTCTCACACCTATTTAGAGCTCATTTGGGATGTGTGTTAACTTTTTGACTTTTTGATTTTTTGGCCTGTAAATAAAAAGTCCCGTTTAAGATAGACTTTTTAGCTTTTTGACTTTTGTAAGAAAAAAAATGAAATGATTACGAGGTGTTTTGGGAACAAAATAAAAAGCTAAGCTTTTTACCCATTTTAGATCACATCACATCTCACACTTTTTACCCACAAAATGACAAAATAAATAAAAAAAAGCTAAAAAGTAAACTTTTTACTAACTTTTCAAAACACCACTATGATTTGGACGTGACATTTTGTTTTATTAGGTTAAAAAATCTATTTTATTTTTTTGTATTATTTTAGTGAAAAAAGCTCCCCATTTAGTTTAGGTCAAATGAGGGCTTATTCAACTACAAAAAAAAAAAAAAAAAAATCAGATCATCCCAAACTCAAACAATATTTTCAAATTAAACAACTAAATAAATTTTTGAATTTTCTAAACTCTCTAAAAAAGCACTTTGAAAATAAGAACTCAAAAAACAAACTAAACAAGGTCATTATATTCCAAAAGCACACAAACCATGCACAAAGGCATCTGCTTCATCTTCCTTAAAAAAATGTTTTAGAGCTCTAATTTTTTAGCTCTAAAGCTAGCTCTAATGAGTTGATAGTGGGCTCCACGTACAGTGATGTGATATTTTGGTCTTGGTTTGTTTTTATTATATTTTTTTGGCTCATTGCCATATCATTAGTGCTCCATTAGAGCACCAAAATTAGTACTCTGAATCATTGTTGTTCCTTAAAATAGTTGGGTAAATTACAATTTGTTCCTTTTATGTTTGGTCGCTTTGTCACTTTAACCTTTAAAATTTATTTTTTCTCACTTTAGCGTTTCATGTTTCAAAATTTTTCCATTTACTCTGAAGTTAATTTACATTAAAAATTAGACAAAAAATGACATATTAGCGATCACATAGTATAAAAATATTTTATTATATATAACTCATATCTCTAACATAAACTTAAATTCTAATATAATAATATATTTTTTATATTATGTGATAGTTATTATGACTTCTTTTTGTTTAATTTTGAACAGAAATTAGCTTTATGAGTAAATTAGCAAAAACTTGACATATAAAGTGCTAAAGTGAAAAAAAATAAATAAATAAATAAATAAAAATAAAATAAAATAAAATCTAAGGACCAAAGTGGATAAGTGGTCCAACATAAAGGGACAAAGTGTAATTTATCCAAAATAGTTAGTATAATTAACCTATCGAAGAGAATAAAAAGGAAATAGACAAAATATAATAACTAACGGGTCTCTTTTAAAGCTCATTAGAAATGAATCAATCATCTCATGGTTTCCTGCCGTGGTTTCTTACCATGCTCCAAAATGATGTCATTTTGGGGCAAAACTTAAAAAAAAAAAAAAAAAACACAGACAAAAAAAAAAAAAAAAAATTGAGAAGAAAGACAAAAAACATCGCCGGAGATCTCGCCGTCACCCGCTCTCCGAAAAACTCGCCATCTTTTTTCCACCACTTCCCTTTCTATACCCACCGGCATGCCACCATCTCACTGTCGCAATCCATCTACACTCCTTCTTCTTCCTCCTCCAACTCCACCACCGTGTGCCCCTTTCTCTCTCGCGATCTCGCTACTAACACACAGCCACTATCATTGGTCACCATTTCACAGTTGCCACCACCGTAAGGCTCTTCTCTCTCGATTTCTCTCTGCCGCTACAAACCCTAGATCTAGGGTTTGAGTCTGAATATCCCATCAATCATCCATTCAATTCCAATTTGTAAGTATAACAGAGTTGATGGAACAGAGTGCTCTGTTTGCTTGAATGAGTTTCAATAAGATAAGACTCTTAAATTGTTGCCCAAATATAACCACCCATTCGCATACAATCGTGACCGATATTTTTGGCTCAGATCACACACCAATTGGTGAAGTGATGGAATTTGATATGGGTATTGTTCCAAAGAAGTTGAGGTCAATCAGAGATTGATGAGATCAATGTGTGAGTTGCTTAAGAGTGGTGCCTCTTTATCTTCTTCTTCGGCCTCTCTTCTTCTCCTTCAGCTTTGTTTTGTTTTGTTTTTTAAAGTTTCGCTCCAAAATGACGTCGCTTTTGGGACATGACAGAAATATGATAGGAAACCATGGCAAAGGATCTAGACTCATTAGAGATATTCTTACTATCTTCTTTTCAATGCTATTTATATATTACTTATAAATCAATATATAAATAAATGTAGTGTCTGATAACTTAATTTTCAGTATTTAAAATTGATTTTTTCTATAATTAAAATTTTAATTACTTTTTAAAAATAGATTAAAATTTAAATTAAATTTTTTAGTTACAAGATTTTATTTAACTCTTAATACTAAATGCTGAATTTGTAACCTTTTATAATTATGCCACTATTAAGGTATTCCAACAATCATACCAATTTTACTAACAATTATTATTTTTACCTCCACAGCCATGGTCACTTCACCATTACTATTTCTTCACCACTATTAGACATAATTGTTTCACCATATTACAATCATTATTGTGGTTATTATTACACTACCACCACCATCATCACCGTCACCATCTTCCCCCACAATTGCCATACCACCACCTAGGAACAATTTGAAAAGTTGGTAAAAAGTCAACTTTTAAACTTCTAGCTTTTTTACACAAAAAAATCACAAAAAAACTACAAAAAAAACCATTAAAAAATTAATTTTTTACCAACTTTTCAAGGCATCACCTACTATCTTATCACCACATAATCAAAGTCTTTGCCCCAACACCTGTACTCACCACACTATGTACCGTTTTGGGAACTTTCAAAAAAAGCCACATTTTTTATCCAAGGTCCAAAAATGCAAGTGGCCAAAAACGCAACAAAATTAGTTTGGGAAGTTATAAAAACGCAAGTGTGAAATTACAAATTGGAGCCTATGACAAAAAAATAAATAAATAAATAAATTTCTTATGTTGCGTAAGGGTATTTTGGTCATTTTAATTTGATTTGATACCATAAACAAATATTAAACTAAAAAGCCAAAAGCCAGTTTTTTACCAACTTTCCAAATCATTTTCCAAAAAACTAAAAAACTTGATAAAAAGTCAAAAGTCAACTTTTTACCAACTTTCCAAAGCACTTTTCCGCATAAAGAATGTAAGATATTTTTTAATAATTGAGAGGGTAATTTATGTCTAAATTGGGCCGAGCTAAGTAAGAGGCTTCTTTGGTAATTGGGCCGCAAGATAGACTGAGGTAAAAGCAGATTTACTTTGGTCCAAAAGACTAAGCGGTTGTGGGCCAAGCTAGTTAGGCACTGTGCTTGGGAGAGCCGAGCTAGCTTAGCATTGTGCATTGGAGCACCGAGCTAACTCCTACCTCGTACTTGGTTAGCTCGGTATTAAGTAAACAGCCTAGTTGGAGTATGTCAAACCAAGGTACACGCAGTGAAAGAAAGAACCGAGCTAGTTGGAGCTCAGTCTAGTCTGCGGCTTTAGCATGGCCATGTTAGCTCGGTCGTATTGACATCCAACCATGGTAAAACCATCTCACTTAGTTTAAGCAGTGAGGGGGTGTTGAAAGATAAGTATTATCTTTCAGGAATATGATTCTTAGGAGGACTCTACATGGAGGAGTAAGAGTCCTACTAGGATTGTGCCACACTTAAACCTATAAAAGCATACAACATCACCTATGAAGAGGTAACACTACTTTGATTCTCGAATACACAGAACTTTTGTCTATTTGTCTATTTTGCTGACTTAGGCATCGGAGAGGTATCCGGCACACACCCGCCGGCTAGCTCACGTTTGTGCTTTCAGGGAGTAAAGCGACGACGTTTGGAGGAGCGCAGACTTGATCAACAGGATTATACAAGAACATTATTTCTTGCTCGCATAATTGGCGCCTGCCTCAGGAAAATCGAAGAACAAAACCTCTTGACCAAGTTCTTCCTCTTTAAGTGGAAATAATAGCACAATAAAGATTTGCCGCAGCCCACCATCGACGGCCAAACCCTAGAGGGGGTGAGAGCGCGAAGTTTGCCTACTATCCCTCCCATGGTAGATTTGGAGTCCCAGCGACAAAACCCCAGGAGGGATGCAAAGGGAAGGCGAACTAATAGCCCCCGTTGCTCTCAAAGTCCTGAAAGACAGAGGCGAAAGATCGATCCTCAAGTCTTGGAGGATCGCGAAAGGAACAAAATGAGTTAATAAGGAAGATGGCGGCGCATATGGAGTTTATGAAGCACCAGATCAAAGAAAAAGGGATAGCGACAGGAGAGGGGCACAAAAGCAGTACGCCCCCTCTTCACTCGAAAGATCGTGGTAGGCACACCACACCATCGCAAGCAGAAAGTAGGAGCCTAAGAACAGCGACACTACCAAGAACTCCCAGACTCGCTACTCTGTGTCCGAGAGAACGAACCGAGAGGTCATATACCGGGAAGCACCTATCCCTCAAGACACCAGATGTCATCCAGGCAGACGGAGTTGCCTAGATCATTCGATTTACGAACTATGCTAGAAGAAATGGCACGATGGAAGGAAGATACTAGGGCGCACAACCCGCGCAGAGTTTCATCCCTTCAACGGTTGGCTCCTCGGACGCATGGGAGCATCGAGGTAGGAATGCCAATTTCGCGCTTTGCATTAACCAACAAACAAAGCATTAGCAAGGCCGCAGATCTCGCCGTTTGTTCCGGCAATTGAGAACGCACCACTACCTTCAGGCTTTCACCAGCCCAAATTCACCACTTATGAGGGAAAGACAGATCCCTACATGCACTTGAGCCACTTTCGCCAGGTTATGGCGGTATACCGGCGAAACGATGCTTTAATGTACATCATGTTCCCATCCAGCCTAGGTGACCTGGGTCTAACCTGGTTCGAAAGGCTACTAGAAGACAGCATTGCTTCCTCGGCACAATTGGCAGAGGCGTTCATGACAAGGTTTAGAATGAACACCAAGACACCAGTGGAGATCGACCAACTACTCTCCATTGACATGGATGACAAAGAAACATTGAGGTCCTACAACGATCGCTACTAGGAAACTTTCAACCAGATAGGAGATTGCCCCACAAATCTTGACATCGCGCAATACAAAAGGGGTCTACCAGTTGGAAACAAGTTGAGGGACTTAATCACTATGACGCCACCCCTCACGATGGAGGCCTTAATGGAGAGAGTGCACCAACATATTTGTATGGAAGCGGATGGCGCCCGTACTAAGGCGAAATCTAGCACAACAGCAACACTAGATAAAAAGACTTCGGCAAAAGTTAACACGGTAGAATGGCCAAGCAGGAACGGACGAGGCAGACGGGCTAACAAAGAGGATCTAGACAAAAGGTGGCTAAGAGTTCGCACTGCAAAAAACCAATCTACCGAATTCTCAGTGAGATACGTGATGAACCTTTCGTCCAATGGCCAACTAAGTTGGGAGAAGCACAAAAAGACTATGACGAAGGATCCCGGTGTACCTTCCGTAATGAAAAGGGGCACCGCACAGAGAATTGCACGCCATTAAGATAGCACTTGGAGGAATTAGTGGCAGTTGGGCACCTGGACCAGTACATAGAAGGAGGGACACAGCCAGCCCCCCAGAACCACGATCACCCAAACGGAATGCTGATCGACGCCCTACCTCAAGGCATAATCAACGTAATACATGGGGTATTTGAACCTGAGCAAGTATGTGAGCTCAGGGAAATGATCAAGAAGGCTGAACACTTAAGTGAGGTATTAAGTGCACAACCAGCCATCAAAAAAGGGAGAACGGAAGCCACGAATGTCATATCTTTTTCAAACAAAGACTTGGTAAGGATATATTGCCCTCACAATGATGCACTGGTCGTTACACTCCGCGTCAAGGATTACGATATCAAACGGATTTTGATCGAGCAAGGGAGCTTGTGTGAGATAATATATTACGAAACCTTCAAACAATTGAAACTGGAGGACAAAGACTTGGCGCCTGCAACATCTCCCCTAATCGGATTCCACTCAATGCTAGAGTGCCTAGTGGCAAAATAATCCTCCCAAATGAATAGGAAGCATGACGAAACAAGTGAAATTTTGGGTATTGAAAGTCCCTTCCACTTACAACATAATCTTGGGAAGGACATGGCTGCATGCCATGCGATTGGTAGCGTCAACCTGCCATCAAGTATTGTGATTCCCCAACAAAGCCGAGTAATTTAAGAGGTGTTTAGAGACCAAATTATGTCCAAACAATGCTTTATCACAGTAAATGGCAGCTGAGCTGCCAAGGGATATGTACAGATGGTGGAAGAACCTAAGAGCAATTAGCTGTTCACAGATGTTGGCAAAGCAGCTGAATAGAAGGCGGTGGAAGACTTGGTAAAGGTAAGGATAGATGAAAAAGACCCAGAAAAGTTCTTTTTGCTCAGCTCGTCATTGTCCAGCACTGAGAGAATAGAGGTCATGGAATTCTTGACCTCTAACATCGATGTGTTTTCCTGGACGCCGTATGACATGCTTGGCATTGACCCAAACTTCATCTGTCACTAATTGAACGTCCACCCAACTACCAGACGAATTATACAGCGCACTCGCAGATTAGCACTCCACCACGCCGAGATAGTGACGGAAGAAGTGGGAAATCTTCTAGAGGCAGGAGCTATCAGAGAAGTACACTATCCCAAGTGGATATCCAATACAGTAGTGGTGCCAAAGAAGAATAGAAAATGGCGTGTCTGTGTGGACTACAAAACAGTCAACAAGGCGTGCCCAAAAGACAGCTTTCTTCTATCACGGATAGACCAACTGGTAGACCTAACGGCAGGACACAATCAACTTAGCTTTCTTGATGCGTACAGAGGTTACCATCAGATCGCTATGTATGAACCAGACTAGGAGGTCACATCCTTTACAACGCCAAGAGGACTGTATTGCTACAAGGTCATGCCCTTTGGCCTAAAAAACGCAAGGGCGATATTCTAGCAGATGGTCACCAAGATGTTTGAACCATTGTTAGGCAGAACAATGGAGGCTTACAACGATGATATGGTAGTCAAAAGCAAGGATGAAAATGACCATCTCAGGGACCTAGGTGAGATGTTTCAAATCCTGAAGAAGCACTACTTGCGCCTTAATGCATCTAAGTGTGCATTCGGTGTAGGATTAAACAAATTCTTAGGCTTCCTGGTGACCAACCGAGGTATAGAGGCAAACCCCTCTCAGATCAAAGCAATTCAGGATCTAGAGAGGCCTAACTCAGTAAAAGAAGTACAATATCTCACCGGTATGGCAGCCGCGCTCAACCGGTTCAAAAGTCGGTCATCAGACAGAAGTCGACCATTTTTTCAAGCATTAAAGGCTAAGTTTGAATGGGATGAAGAATGCGACCGTGCCCTAGAAATTTGAAACAATACATGTCTTCTCCACCGTTGCTAGTGATCCCAATACCTGAAGAAGAACTATTTTTGTACTTGGCAATTTCACAGCACGCAATTAGCACAATGTTGGTCCAAGCGGAAGGAATCCAACATCTGCCCATCTTTTATGTCAGCAAGACATTGCTGGGCGCAGAAACCCGGTACTTACCATTGGAAAAACTGGCCTTAGCCTTGATGATGGCCTCAAGGAAGTTGTCGACATTACTTCGACCCACACCATAATCGTCCTCACAGCTTTTCCATTAAAAGCTTTGTTTGAGAGGGCGAACTTTTCTGGGCGAATCTTGAAGTGGGCAGTAGAGTTGGGACAGTTTGATATCAATTTTCAACCCAGAACCGCGATAAAAGCCTAAGCTTTGGCAGACTTTGTCACAGAATTCACACCAAGAAATCATTACATCTGCCTAGTTGACTTAACTAGTACAACCAAAATGGAGATGGAAAGTGTCACTGGAATAGCATAACCCTTGATACAGAATACCCAGCCACATCCCAAGATAGACTAGAGTGAACGAAGGGAGGAAGAAGCAAACCATGCTACACTAAGCAAACACTCATCAACAAGTAAAGACCTGGTACAATCAAATAATGAGGGGCAAACAGTAAGTGTGGACTTTGAAGAAAATACCAGTAACACTAATGACCCCAAGGCATCATCCGATCCCTCCACTTGCTGGAAGCTTTTCGTTGGAGAGATGTGGAAACTCTTCGTAGATGGAGCGTCCAACAGGCACGGTGCAGGACTTGGCATAGTCCTCATCTCACCAAACGGCCTAATAGTGGAACAAGCAGTCAACCTTGGCTTCCCAGCATCAAACAACGAAGCGGAGTACGAAGCGCTTCTGGCAGACCTAAAATCAGCACTCTATATTAAGCTTACTGAGCTAATGGTTTACAGTGACTCACAACTGGTGGTAAACCAAATTTCAGGCGACTACGAGGCAAAGGATGACAAGATGGGTAAGTACCAAGAGTTAGTCAGAAAAGAGATCAAGAAATTTGAAGTAATGCGGATAGAGCAGATAGGCAGGGAAGAAAACAGTAGAGTGGACGAACTAGCAGGCTTTGCTTCGATGGCAAATATATCCATCCCACATTCATTATTGATCGACTTCTTACCAAGACCAAGCATCGAAGAGCCCGAAGTAGCTGAAGTATGTTGCACCGAACTAGGCCTTTCATGGATGGATCCCATCATAGTATTTTTAAAAGATGACGTCTTACCTGAAGAAAAGAAAGAAGCCAACAAAATTAGAGTAAAGTTGCTACAATTTTGACTCTCCCCGTCAATGGCCTTGTACAAGAAATCCTTCACAGGACCTTGCCTAAAGTGTGTTCATCCCAACAAAGTTGAAGCATTCTTGTTTGAGATACACGAAGGCGTATACAGAAGGCACCAAGGAAGAAGATCATTGGCTTACAGGGCAATCTCGCAAGGATATTGGTGGCCTTACATGCAAGCAGATTCAGAGAAGTATGTCAAGAAGTGCGAGAAATGTCAGAAGTTCACACACCAAATACATCAACCAACCAGAGAGCTTCTACCATTAACTAGCCCATAGCCCTTTGCAATGTGGAGCTTGGACATAGTAGGATCACTTCCAACGGCACCCGACAACAGAAAGTTCTTCCTTGCAGCAACAGACTATTTCACAAAGTGGGTGGAAGCAGAAGCACTAGCATCAATAAAGGAGAAAGATGTGAAGAAATCTGCCCGCGTAATATCATCACTGGTTCAAGCATACCAAAAGCCCTAATATCCGGCTAACCAAGACTCGCTCGATAGCAAATTCTTTAGAGGCTTTTGTGAAGAGTACAAGATAGAATTCTACAATTCTACATCAGCATACCCCCAAGAAAATGGCTAAGCGGAAGCATCAAACAAAGTCATTTTGGATGGATTGAAGAAAAGGTTAGAGAAAGCAAAAAGGCAAGTGGGCGCATAAGCTCCCTCATGTTTTATGTGCTTGCCGTACCACACCTTGGCGGTCTACTGGAGAAACACCTTTTTCCTTGGCCTATGTCATGGAAGTAGTAATCCCACTGGAAGTTGGCCTCCCCACAATTAGAAGTGAAATTTTTGATCCGCACTTAAATGGAGAAGCTATAACATCGAGCTTGACCTTGCGTAAAAAAGAAGAGAAAGAGCACTAGTTCACATTGCCTCGTACCAACAAGAGTTATCCAGAAAGTATAACAAGACAGTACATCCACGGCAATTCAAGATTGGAGATTGGGTGCTGCGCAAAGTAATGGGAAACACCCTGATACTAGGAGATGACAAGTTAGGGCCCAACTGGGAAGGACCTTACAAAGTGGTTGGATTAGCAGGAAAATGGGCATACCACTTGCAAGACGAAGACAATAAAGCCATTCCCAGGCTATGGAACACTACCAATCTCAAACTATTTTATTTTTAGTTTTTCTTTAAAGTACTTGTAATTTTTCTTTTCCTCAATAACACAAGTAGTTTTCTTTTTAGCATAATTATTTTATTCTGTAAAAATTATTTTAGTGAGCTAGGGGCAACAAAAGCAGAGTTGGTCGAAATAACCAACTTTGCGCTCTCTTCAGCTAGGATCAGATTCAAATTTAAAAAGGTTGGTTGAAAAAACCAACACTTACTTTTCCTAACCCGAAGATAAAGATCTTGGCTGCAGGACGTTTGGCCGGAATAACCAACTTTGAGCTCTCTTCAGCTAGGATTAGGATCTGGGCTGAAGAGGTTGGCTGGAAAAACCAACACACACTTCTCCTAAGCTGAAGATAAGGATCTAGGCTGCAGGACGTTTGGCAGTAATAACCAAACACTTCACTTAGGGTTGCCAGGAAAAACCAACTTTGAGCTCTCTTAAGCTAAGATTAGGATCTGGGCTGAAGAGGTTGGCTGGAAAAACCAACACACACTTTTCCTAAGCCGAAAATAAGGATCTAGGATGCAGGACGCTTAGCGAGAATAACCAAACACATCACTCAAGTTTGACAGGAAAAACCAACTTTGAGCTCTCTTCAGCTAAGACTAGGATCTGGTCTGAAGAGGTTGGCTGGAAAAACCAACACTTATTGCTCTTCAGCCGAGATAAGGATCCAGGCTAAAGAGTGGTTGGCTAGAAAAACCAACATTTATTGCTCTTCAGTCGAGATAAGGATCCAGACTGAAGAGTGGTTGGCTGGAAAAACCAACACTTAGTACTCCTCAGCCGAGATAAGGATCAAGGCTAAATAGTTGGTCGAATACAACTTTGAGGATCTTCAGCCAAGGTAAAAACCTAGGCTGAAGAGGTTGGCAGGTATGACCAGATAGGCCCAAAGGTTAAGACCAAGATAAGTATCTTGGCCAGAAAATGTTATACTGCATTCCGATAACAATTGGAAAGTAAATACAAGCATGGAAGTAAATCGAAACAACAGTTGAAACAAAAGAAGATTTCATTGATAAGTGCAAATCAGAAGTACAAAAGGTGGGGCCTTAGCCCGGTTACAAACTCTTTTGCTAGACAAAGAAAAGAACAATCAAGAGAAAAGGTCGTCCAGGTCGGTATCCAAAACAACCCTGCCTTCACCTAGAGGTAGCTCGGCCAGGTGGTAAGCACATCTTGGTTAAGCTCGGTTGAAGGCACCGTATCAGACACAGTAGGCAAAGGTGTGATGGAAACCACTGGAGTTAAGGAGATAGACTAGCAGCCGAGCTAGGTGTTGTCTTCTGGAGCAGGATCTTCATCTTCCTCTTGCAGAAATTTTTGCTAAATGGCAGCAGCGCACTCCACCATAGAGCTTTGTATGAAATACGAAGAAGGGTTTAGGAAAACCTCGGTCTCTGGGCCATGACCGAGCTGCACCATAACCGCCGTCCATCCACATTTGAAGAATAGATCTTTGGCAGCTTCACATTGCTTGATGTAAGTGGCCTCTCCTTCCTTGTAACCGCGGTCTTTTGCGTCCTCAACCTTCTTCTCAAGCTCGGTTATCTCGGTGTTCTTTTTTCCCTCGAGCTTGGCTAGCTCGCGCAGATATTTATCTTTCATCACGGCCAGAGCCTTTTACTTATCAGCATCAGCCGAGGTAACCTGACCGGTCAGACGAACTACCTCGGCCTGTAGGTCGGCCATTTGTTTCTTTGCCTCGTCGGCCGGCCGATTTGGCATTGGCCTCTGCCTTGGCTTGCCTTGCAGTTTTTCAAAGCCCCAACACGCGCTTGTGAGCGACGTGGTTTTTCTGCATGGCCTGCAAAAGGGTAATAAGAAACTTTTTAGTAAAATCGAGCAGAAAAATGTACAAATTGGAAAGACAAGCAAAGCGGCAACTTACCAGCACCACCGATTTGGTTGTTTAATGGCCTTTAGCTTGCGGAGATGGTCATGATGCCCCATGTCGGCTAGAAGACAAACACTCTTGGCAAGGTTGAATGCCAACAAATGGTCTTTTTTCGCGACCACCGAGTCGGAGTCACGGATAGCACGGTTTTGGAAAGTGATCTTGGGTACCCACTTGGAAGAGCTAGCTCGGTTTGAGCACTCAGCCGGGGCTTGGTAAGGTGGTTTGGCAAAGACGGTCTCATCCTCCGACAAGACGTGGCTCGGTTGTAGAAGTCTGAGCACGCTTGCTTGCCCAAGATGATGAAAGTTGATGGGTTGGCAGGGCTACCACGGTCTCTTGAGATTGGCCAGCTGGTGGTACCTTGGCCTGGTTTGTTTCGGTAAGGAGGGCCCTTACTGCTCTCTTCTTGGCCATCTCTTGCTCCGTTGTCAATGGGATCAAGTTGACCTGAGGAAGTGTTGGATCAGGCTCAGGCGAGGGCTCCAATAAGAAATCACCACCCCGGTCTTTTTGTCAACAGATTCAGATGTCGGTTCAAAATTTAGTAGCTCGGCCCAACTTCTATTGGGATATCGCAGTGCGGCACGAAGTGCGTTTAAGTTGGGATAGCTATACAGGGATTTGAGATGGTTCAAGTCTGCATGAAGAAAAAAGACAAACGTTTAGTACGGTTTAAAATAAGCACCGAAGTAAAAGAAAAACATGAAATTGAGCCGAGGTAATTATACCGGCGACTCCTTTGTTCCAGTTTATTCGGTCGCTCGAGATCTGGGCTTCCTGGTCTTTGAAGTTCCTAGAAACCTAGAAAAAATCATCGCTGCTACATCCTTGTCTGGGGTATTCTTTATTATTTTTTCACGCCGGCTCCTTATTCTTAAATAGTAAACCCAGCCATCTTCATTTGAACCTATGGAATATTGGTGGAAGAGCTCGGCTAAACCGAGATTAAAGCCAACCCGGCGGTTTAGCTCGGCGATGCCATTTATTATGCGGTATGAATTTGTGGAAAGCTGGGTAGGGCAGAGGTTAGTCTGTCTAGGGAACTCGCAAAGAAGAGGCTATACAGGGAATCTAAATCCGGTTTCTACAATGGAAAGAAGGGTGAAGGGAGCGAAACCATGTTTTCCCCAAGGAGTAGTATCTAGTTCGGCTAAACTAAGGTGAACGTCATCAGGGATGTTGTAGTCCCTTCGGAACTCGGCCATAGCCCCTGGTGAGTTTACTAAAAACCTATATTTACCCATGTAGATTTAAGTTAAGTATAAATTAGAGTGTTAACTCTGGCCGAGATGACGCTATGAGCCATTGAGCTGCTCAAGGAGTGCCTGGCCGACCTAAGTCTGCAAAGTAAAAAAGACAGGTTAAGCACAGATCGTTGGACTGTGCTGAAAGAAACAAAGGCAAGATAAATGAAGTCCAAGCTCAGCTATGTGGGATACTATCATTCTTAGCTCGGTTTAAGCGAGGGACTTTAGCCCGGTTAAGGCTATTGGGGCAACATTCTTAGTTCGGTTTTGACTAAGGGAGCTGGTTTAGCCCCAAGTTATAACTCGGTCGGCGGTTAAGGCTTTCTAGCGCAGTATTGCGCGAACCTAAGGCAGTTCGCTAGCTCAGCTAAGTAAAGTACAAGGTATTTGGACTTATTGAAACTACAAGTATGACATGAAGTATTAGTTCGGTTGTTTAGTTTGGCTAGGTTCGCACCTAATACAAACAACTTCCTAGTTCGGTTGGGGTGTGATTTTGGATCAAATACATCGTTCTTCAGATTATTCGTGAATACAAGTGGTTGTATTACATTGGTTTTCCCAGAAAAATGGAAGCAAACATGGTATATATTTTGAAAAACATATGAATAATATGCTTTGTATTGTAAAAACGAGTACGAAATAAATGGAAAGGAAACAGATTTGAGAGCCACATACCAGTCAAGAATGAAGGAGCTGAAGATGAAATTAGTCCCAATCGAGCTTTTGCAGATGGAGTATTGAGGAAAATGAAAAACTCATAAAGTAGAGAGAGAATAAGGTGAATAGTGTTGCGTTTGAAAAGTAGGGTTTTTTTAAAGAATTCGAGTTTAGGCGGGATTGTTCAAATGTTGCGAAGTACGAAGAACGGCGTGACAGCTATGCTGAGCTAATGAGAGTTTGCCACGTGCCCTTGGAATGAGAAGCGATTCAGTTACAGCGACTGAAGAAACGTTTTAACCGGACAGATTGGTAGCACGGTGTGAATTTAGCTCGGTTGAAAGGCTAAAGTTACTAGCTCGGCTGGTAATAAGTAATCCCAATCATGCTGCGCATATGGAGTTAAGGGGCAATTGAAAGGATAATTTATGTCTAAATTGGGCCGAGCTAAGTAGGAGGCTTCTTTGGTAATTGGGCCGCAAGATGGACCGAGGTAAAAACAGATTTACTTCGGTCCAAAAGAGTAAGCGGTTGTGGGCCAAGCTAGCTAGGCATTGTGCTTGGGAGAGCCGAGCTAGCTTGGCATTATGCATTGGAGCACCGAGCTAACTCATACCTCGTACTTGGTTAGCTCGATATTAAGTAAACACCTAGTTGGAGCATGTCAAACCGAGGTACAAAAGGAAAGGAAGAATCAAGCTAGTTGGAACCCGGTCTAGTTTGCGACTTTAGCATGGTCATGTTAGCTCGGTCGTATTGACATCCAACCATGGTAAAACCATCTCACTTGGTTTAAGCAGTGAGGGGGTGTTGAAAGATAAGCATTATCTTTCAAGAATATGATTCCTAGGATGACTTTACATAGAGGAGTAAGAGTTTTACTAGGATTGTGCCACACGGAACCTATAAAAGCTCACAACATCACCTATGAAGAGGTAACACAACTTTGATTCTTGAATACACAGAACTTTTGTCTATTTGTCTATTTTGCTGACTTAGGCATCGGAGAGGTATCCGACACACACCCACCGGCTAGCTCACGTTTGTGTTTTCAGAGAGTAAAGTGACGACGTTTGGAGGAGCGCAGACTTGATCAACAGAATTATACGAGAATATTATTTCTTGCTCGCATAATAATAATGAATTTTAAATTCCTAATTCTTTTACGTATTAAATATTTGAATAAATTCACCATGTAAATTTAAATATACGTCAAACCGCTTTTTAAATTAATAAAATTTTAATTTTAATTTTTAATGTACTTTCGCACAAATACCTATAGACTCTGAAGTGATTAGTTAATGCTTCAGGTATTGGTAACTTTTTTTGAGTATCTGAAAAGAGTGTATTTGGACAAATGGGGGAGTTTGTTAGTTAAAATGTTATATTTTAGGGTAAATTACAAGTATACTTTCTGTAATTTGCTTAAAATACAAATCGTTTTATGTGATTTAAAAAATTACAAATATTTTTTTATCAAATTTTTTTATTTAATAGAATTAATTAAAAAAGTAAAATTTCTAACTGTTCACCCATATAATAACAAAATTATTTGAATTATTAATTAAATAAAATTTTAACATTATTAAGAAATGTTAATTAACTTGATAATTTATTACTAAAAAGACCTATTTGTTATGAAATTAAAAACTTTAGAGGACATAATATAATTTTTAGAATCACATAAAATAATTTATAATTTAAATAAATTTCAGAGGGTATGTTTGTAATTTATTCTATATTTTATCAAACAATAATCACAGATCCCTTTAAATCAAAGAGTTCTAAGGAGCTCTAATGACATGAAAAGTAAAAAAAAACACAAGACAGGATGTGTTTGATTGGGGAGATTGGGGGTGGAGACTATTCACTATTCGGATTGTTTATCCGAATGAGTGAATAGTCCATCGTTTTTTTTTTTTTAGTCCGCCGGACATAGAGTTCGGCTGAACTCCTTATCCCCTATATGGGGGATTATACTATCCCCGGGGAGGGGGGGTGGGACAGTTTTTGGGAGATTATTTATTATTGAGATTAGGTGGTAAAATGATCATTTTGACCTTCTACTATTTAATTATGTATTATATTTAGTAAAATTCAATAAAATTTAAATGTCTCAATTTAAA
Organism: Camellia lanceoleosa; assembly: GCA_025200525.1. Lineage (NCBI taxonomy): Eukaryota > Viridiplantae > Streptophyta > Magnoliopsida > Ericales > Theaceae > Camellia > Camellia lanceoleosa. The sequence continues at coordinate 73,638,853 of CM045759.1, read as the reverse complement.
AATAAAATAATTTTATTTAACTTTTTATTGATGTTTTATTTATTTAATTTTTTAAAATAATTTTTTATAGATATTTTATTGATATTTTATTTTAAAATTTTGTTTATATTTTATTTAATTTCATTATTTAAATGTTAATAGATATTTTATTTAATTTCATTGTTTAATTATTATTATTTTTAAAAACAACTTTATTTAAAATTTTAATTAAAAAATAACATATATTTTTATTGATATTTTATTTATTTTATTTAAAAAAATAAATTTATTTAATTGTGTAAAAAATAAAATAAAATAAATTTTTATTTAATCTAGCTAAAAATAATTAAAATATTAAAATATGTTTAATATTGTTATTACTTAGTAAATAATTGAAAAAAGATAAAATAGCCTTTTGTTCATTTATCTTATCCAGTCGGTCAAACCAAACGTTGGATTCACTAAAAATAGTCTTTTCTAGACATCTAATCCTATAAAAAAACAAATACAGGATACATATACAATTCAACCAAATAGTCCGGGAGATTCAGGCCTCGTGACTCAAGTCCAATGAATTCTAATCCTTCTTATCTAGTCATTCAATTAAATACACCCAAACATACTATCACAATAACTCCCACGCCCCATTAAAACTACTAAAGTTCCTTCATTAGAGATCCAAACCTTTTTATTTATCAAATAATTGTTATGTTGTGTTTGGTTGGAGGATTTGAGGAGGGATTTGGAAAAAGAAATAAAAAAGGTAGGTGAAATGAAAATAAAATATACCTAAATTTCATATAATTTCACACATATTTTTCTTTTTTTCTTTCTAAATTTGTCCAAAACCTCCAACCAAACACAGATTAAACTAGTACGGTCCAAATTGTACTTTTGCGAAGGTTGGGGAGGTGGCCGATACAAACCCCAATGTGCCCGCTAATGATCTCCTTTGTCACTGACCATCACCTTCCTCCTTTGTCACTGACCGTCACCATCGATTGCCAATGTCGCCCCATTTTGCACTTTCAATCAGGCCTTTTTGAGAAATTAACTTTTAGTTTGTTGGTTATTTTAGTCTAATTAAAAAGATTGTATTTGAGAAATTTATTATTATTTTTGTGTAGTCGATTTATTAATTTATGAGAAAAAAAATTAAAAAAATTATAATTTAAATATAATATAATATTTTATTTTATTAATTATTTTAATCTATTCTACCTTTATTAACTATTTTATCATCTAGCCTTCCAAAACGCCTCCTCAATCCCTTTTGTCGACACTTTCCTTTCTTCCTATCACCCTTAACACCCTCCCGTCTCCTGTTAAAAAAATAATTCCTTCGGAACTAAGATTTTGAAAAAGGAAGGAAAAGAAGGTAATTGGCAGCTGGATTGAGAGGAGAGGAATGGGGAGGCTGGCCAATGTCAAGAGAGGTCAGGGAGGGAATGACTATGTGGTTGAGATAAGATACACTTGAATTTTTTATTTGTTTTTATGTAGTCTTATCCTTAACAATTTTCTAAAAATAGAACAAAAATAGCACTGCTTATAAAAAGTAAATATTATAATAATTACATTTATATATTATAAATTATTCACATCTAATGTGTGATGATTGCATTTATTTAAAGAATTCACTATCATAAAATCACTAATGATACACAAATATGATAATTTCTCACATTATTACTCACAAATATATCTAATCTCTAGGGAGAGAAAGAGGGAAGGAGAGAGAAACTTTGACCATATACCATACAACACAAGCATGATGATTTCAAGGAAACACTTGACCCAATCTCTTACACTCCATCAATGACTTTTGTTTCCCACCCTGACAAAAGAAGAACCTTAACGGACACCGGTACAAACAATTGTCCCCTAACCGAACCGTAACCGAACCCGGATCCCTCATCTTGAGCAGCTGACCCGGTATGGCTCCGAATAAGTAATTCCCACCCAACAACAGCCGCTCCAACTGCGAAACCCCCTGACCCGGTACCACCGCCTTCAGGGTCAACTGGGTTGGTATCACATCCGAGAACCGGTTGTTCTCTAGCGATAGAGCGGATAGTTTCCGCATCCGACCCATGAACGACGGTATCAACCCGTGGATCATGTTGCTGCTCAGGTCCACTGCTATGAGCTCGCTTTCTTGACTCGAATCCCCGGGTTCTTGAACCGACTCGAAATCGTTGTACGAAAGGGTGAGTTGTTGGAGAGACGGGTGGGTAAAAAGACCCGACGGGATCGACCCGGTTAAATTGTTGTGGCTCAGATCAATTACTTGTAAATAGAACAAGTTCGATATATTCGCCGGAATATTCCCTTTTAACTGGTTGTTTCGCATGGAGAGTTCGACGAGAGAGGTCGGAAGATTCGCCGGAAGTTCGCCGGAGATGGAATTGTCGCTGGCGTCTAAGAAAGAGAGGTTGGTGAGTTGACTCAGATCGGGAAACTGGCTGCTGAGTCTGTTGCCTTGGAGTTCGAGCCTTTTTAAATTCTTAAGACCGTTGAGACTCAACGGGATTGTTCCTGGAAGTAGTTGTTGCCCAGGTAGAGCTCATGGAGGGTAGAGAGAGACCCTATTGAGCTTGGTACGGAGCCAGAGAGGGAGTTACGTGATAGACTGAGTCTTTGGAGCCGAGTCAGGTTCGAGAACGAATCAGGAATTGAACCCGCAAAGAAATTGTTGGAGAGGTCAAGGGTGTGGAGGTAGGGGAGGAGGTTCCAGGAGGTGGAAGCGAGTGAACCCACGTAACCCGCCTGGTCGAGAGCGAGTTCGGTGACTCGACTCATCGTTGAAATAACGAGGTCGCATCGAAACCCACATGTGAATTTGTCGCTGAAGAGGTTGTCGCATGGATCAAGAGTGAAGTCCCATGAGCTCAGACACGAACCAGGTCTGACTGAGTTAGGATCGAGTCCGTTCTTGAACTCTCTCAATGCCTCTGTGTCTTGCCAAAAAGTGATGGAATTGGCTTCGAAGAAGGAGTCTGTAACAGTGATTAAGAGAATGAGAGAGAAACAGAGAGTAGTACCCATTTGTCAAGTTTGTTGTAAGGCGATCTCAGGCGTCAATTTGAAGAGAACAGAGATAGAGAGAGCTCTCAAACCAATCAAATCAGAGACAGAGAGAGCACAATTAAATCAGCACTGTACCTTTCGACATGGGTTGCTCAGAATAAAGGTGAATTGAGTGGATGAAGAGAAGAACAGCGAGTGAGTGAGAGAGAGAGAGAGAGAGAGAGAGAGAGAATCGTCTTTCGTCTTTTACCTCTTTTGGTTTGAGAGATCTTTTGGTGAGTGAGTGGTTTCGTTTCGGGGTGGGCAACCGTTGGACCCCCTGTATTTAAATCTGTAATGTATTGGTGTCATTTCATCATTTCGTATCTTACTATATTTTAGTGCATAATATGTGCCATCTCTTAATTGTTAAAAAGTGGTAAAAAAAAAAAAAAAAATTGGTAGAGGAGCACAACAAATTGGGGAAAGAATAAAAAAAAAAAATTAAAAAATGGTATATATATACAAGGAGAAATAACATGTCAGTGTGTGTTTTGAAAAAAAAAAAAAAATCAAATTAATGATAAATTTTATAGATTTTAGTTATTAATTTCATAAACTTTTCATGCGTTAGTAATTATTTTTTGTAAGATACAACTGATTTGTATTTTTCTCTACATAAAGGGCTTTCTTATTTATTTTTTAAAAAAAATTAAATATACAAAGTAATCAACTTGTTTGATTTGGATTTTCAAATTTTACTTTTCAGAAAATTAATTTTTTTTGTTTTTCGTGTTTTTTGGTTTCCACTAATTTTTTTTTTAATATTCTAAGTAATTTTTTAAATTTTTAGATACAATTAATATAAATACACTCATAAAGTATAATATTTGTGATTTTTTTAAAAAAAATTCACTAAATACAAAAAAAATACAAAAGAGAAATATGAGAATTCAGTACATTTTTTATATTCTTATATATTTGTTAATTTTTAAAAATATATTTTTAACAATATTTTACTTTTTAGATATGTGCATCTAAAAAAGTAAAAAAATTACTTAAAATTTTAAAAATATTCACTAAAAACAAAAAAATATAAAAGAACAAAAAATTTAATTGAAAAAAATTAAATTCAAAAATGAAACCAAACACACGGAATAAGTTCACGAGTCAACTCCATTGATAGAGCAATAAAGATTTCAAGACAAGATTGATTTGCCCAGTCATTAACTTTGGTTTCGACATTAGTCAATATCTCTACAAATTAATTTAGAAATTTGGTTATCAATATATATATGTATATAATTATTGAGTATTGCATTACTCTTCACCATATTACATTTATTTTATTCAAAGAATTAATGGGAAATTATTTAATTAGAATTATATTTTGAATTATACATTATTCTTTGGATAAATTTCTAGGTGTATATATATATTTTTTAGGGATTTTTATTGATAAGTCCAATTTAGAAGTGTTTTAACTCAAGAAGTCCATGAAGGAATTTTTTAACCCATTTAGTCCCATGTATGTATAGTTTTATTCCATAAAGTCCATTTTCTTGATTTACACTCTTTTCTTGGACACTTATGCCCTTATATTCAATTTTGATACCCTTATAAATATTTTTTGAAGGATTAGCAATTTAATGATGCGAAAATTTATATTTTAAAATTTACATTGATAGAAATGTAAAATTCACCCGTGGGCGGCCTGAACCCTGCCGAAGAGCCGGGGCGGACCCGGTCCGTTGACAATGTGAATATTCAGATTGACATGTTAACATTCACATTAATAAGAGTGTAAAATTGGCCTCGCCCAAGTGCTGCGAAAACCCGCCATGCCCATAAAGGCGGGCCGGTCCGGCCTGGTGACAATGTGAATATTCATATTGACATGTTAACATTCACATTGATAAAAGTATAAAATTAATCATGACCCACGATGCCAAAGCCCGCCAAGAATGCGGGCGCCAGTTGACAATGTGAATATTCACATTGACATGTTAACATTCATATTGATAGGAGTGTAAAATTAGCACGCGTCTCATGGCTACCCGGAACCCGCCCACTACAGAGGCGCCAAGCGCCCCGCCATTAACAATGTGAATATTCACATTGACATGTTAACATTCACATTGATAAGAGTATAAAATTGGCCAGCAGCCCAAGGCGGGCCCGACTCGGCCCGGCCCGGCCCGTTGATAATGTGAATAATCACATTGACATGTTAACATTCACATTAATACGAGGATAAATTGCCCTCGCCCCCGTGGCGCGAAACACACGGCGGCGGCCCACCGATTCGTTGATAATGTGAATATTCACATTGACATGTTAACATTCACATTGATAAGAGTATAATATTAGTCCGCGACCACGGAAACCAAAAACCGGCCAATTGTTGACAATGCGAATATTCACATTGACATGTTAACATTCACATTGATAGGAGTGTAAAATTAGCAAGCGCCCTGTTACCCGAAACCCGCCACGGCGTAGGCGGCCGGCGCCCCCGGCCAGCATTAACAATGTGAATATTCACAGTGCCATGTACACATTCACATTGATAAGAGTATAAAATCAGCAATTTCAGACGGCGACTTACTACCAAATTAACAATGTGAATATTCACATTGACATGTTAACATTTACATTAATACAAGTGTAAAATTGGCCCCCGTCCCGTGGTGGCGCGAAACCCGCCATGCCGGCCATTACGGCCGGCCGACGATTGACAATGTGAATATTCACATCGACATGTTAACATTCACATTGATAAAAGTATAAAATTAGCTCGCGTTTCAAACCCGCCACGGGCGCCGACGCGCCTGGCGTCGGCTGTTGACAATGTGAATATTCACATTGACATGTTAACATTCACATTGATAAGAGTGTAAAATTGGCCCATGACCCGCGGCAGTCTGCTCGACCACGCTGGCCCCTTGGCAATGTGGATATTCACAGTTATATGTTAACATTCACATTGATAGTAGTGTAAAATTGGCCCCCAGCCGCGCCCGGCCGCATCGCAAAGACGAGGCGCTTGGTTCGACTGCGATGTGAATATTCACATTGACATGTTAACACTAACATTGATAGAAGTGTAAAATTTGTCCGCTGTTCGAAGTTTGCCCGCAGCTCGGAGTAGGCCCGGACCCAAACTCGGGCCGCCCCGGGCCGTCCATGGGACGCGAGTCAATTTTACACTCCTATCAATGTAAATGTTAACATGTCAATGTGAATATTCACGTTGTCAAAGTCTAACCGGTTCGACTTTGCCGCCACGGCCGCGAGCCGAATTCGCACCACGGCACGGGTTAATGTTACACTCTTATCAATGTGAATGTTAACACGTCAATGTGAATATTCACATTGTCAACGGGCCGGCCCGGGCTTAACCCGGCCTGAGGCTAGGCTTCGGGCTGCCCACGGGTCACAAGCCAATTTTACACTATTATCAATGTTAATGTTAATATGTCAATGTGAATATTCACATTGTCAACGCCGACCGCCCGCTCGTAGCGGGCAAGCCGTCGCCCACGGGCCACGGGCCAATTTTACACTCCTATCAATGTGAATGTTAATATGTCAATGTGAATATTTACATTGTCAATGGGCCGGGCCGGGCTCGCCCCGGGCCGCCCATGAGACATGAGTCAATTTTACACTCATATCAATGTGAATATTAACATGTCAATGTGAATATTCACATTGTCAACAGTCGAGCCGGCCGCCAGCCAGCCGCCGCGTCGGTTTAAGACCGTTGCGCGACTAATTTTATACTCTTATCAATGTGAATGTTAACGTCAATGTGAATATTCACATTATCAACGGTCGCCGCCGCCCACCCAGGCAACCGAGTCAAGCGGGTTTGTTTGCCACAGTCAGCCGCGCTAATTTTACACTCTTATCAATGCGAATGTTAATATGTCAATGTGAATATTCACATTGTTAATCTGCCTGCCTGCTACCGGCCCGGTCGCGCCACCGTCACGGCTAATTTTACACTCTTATCAATGTTAATGTTGATATGTCAACGTGAATATTCACATTATGAACGGCTACCAGTTCGCGCCGGAGGCGGCTATGTGTCACAAATTTTACACTCCTATCAATGTGAATGTTAACTTGTCAATGTGAATATTCACATTATCAACGGGTCGGCCGCCAGTGGCACCACGAGTCATGGCGGTTTCGCCTACCATAGGTCATGCTAATTTTACACTCCTATTAATGTGAATGTTAATATGTTAATGTGAATATTCACATTGTCAACGAGTCGGATCGGGTCGGGTCGGGCCCGACATGGCCCGGGCCCGAGCCTGGGCTTCGGGCTGCCCACGGGTCACGGGCTAATTTTATACTCTTATCAATGTTAATGTTGATATGTCAATGTGAATATTCACATTATGAACAAAGTTGCCCGCCGGCCGCGGCCGGTTTTGTCGCGTCATGGGCAAATTTTACACTCTATCAATGTAAATGTTAACTTGTCAACGCGAATATTCACATTATCACCTGACGCCGCCTATTTTTGGTCGGGGCCTACCGACTCGAATTTTTCCCAGACCCACGAGGATCGACGATATGAACATTCACATTGACGGTGTGAACATTCACATTAGGGGTATTTTGGTAATTATGTCACCAATAGGACTTATTGAAATATGAGAAAATAATGTGAACTAAATGGAACATAAGTAGATGAAAAGAGTATTTTGGTCTTCTTGTCTCAAATTGGACCTAATGGAATAGTCAAAAAGAATATGGGTTGCATGAAATAAAGCTCTTAAAAAATAGATTTATCAAAAAAACTCCCTATTTTTTAAGAATGTCCATTTCACAGAGTACACAGTAATTGTTACCCCTTCATCCTTTCTCACCTATCACATTTGTTAAAATAAATTTTCTATTCATCAAATCATCCAAAATGTTAATAAAATTTTCTCAATCATCAAACTATCAAAAATTTAAATGAAATTCCAAACTCAATGCAAGTGAACCCATTGCTCATTATTGTAAAAATTTATTAATTTCAGTAAAAGTAAATTGCATTCAGTAAAAAAATTTGTCGTCTTCATAAATTTTTTTATTTTTTTATATTTTTATAATCTTTTCATGTGGCTAAGGCACTTGTTGATGGTAAATCTTGAAATTGTGGATACAAATGTTTGTGAATTCAGTAAAAAAATTTCAAGTTTTATTTTCCCTCAGTTGAGATTTTTGTTGGAATGTATGCTCGGTGCACGGCGTACATCTATAACATGTTTTTATGGACAAATAATCATTCAACCATAGATTTATTTACATATATATTAGCATGTAACCCATGCTATACGCCGAATAGAATAATATTTTATTTATTAAAAATATGATAATTATATATAAATTTTTTTTTTTTTATTTTGTCTGTCATAAATAAAATTTTATGTATAAATTTGAGAGTTTTGTTTCAAATGTTCCTTTACTATAATATAGATAGATATATTAAAATTGTTATATTGACAATTAATAATTAAAATTATGCTTTGTTTTTTTTTTAAAAAATGACATAGTTCTAATACTTCACTATTTTAGAATAAAAATATATGAATTTTAAAAAATTGTCATATTGGTTTTCGAAAGGAAAATAATTAAATAAATTTTAAAAACTAAATGAGTAAGAAAGAATCATTGTAACATATAATTTAAAATATCAAACAAAAGTAAAAAAATGAACTAGGACTTTAAAAAGATGTGATTACAATTAAAACCAATGCCATATTTATTAATAAATATAATTTTATTTGGATATCTATTTATACTTTAATACGCTTATTTAAAACAAAAATAAATAAAAATAAAAATATTAATAATTTTGAGTTTTAAAATATGATTTTGTAGACTTGCTATATTAAGTTTTGGACGGAATCTATTGAATTTTTTTCACCAAAATTGAATATTAGTCATTGAACAAATTTTATAAGATTTAAAATAAAATTTATAATAGGAAGCAATTAATGATATTGCAATTTGCAACATATGCATTTTAACAATTTTAAATTTTGAAAAAAAAAATACATTAGGACTTTCAACTTCAATTATCATATGACATATTTATTTATATAATAATATAAATAAGGATATGTAATAGATAGATTAAAATTAATTATAAATATAGTTATATTTAAAAGGACATGGTTTTGTATAGCTATATTTTAAATTTTAAAATTTATTTTTTAACTTCCTATATAAAAAGATTCTCAATTTTAAATTACATGTGATTTTTTTTTTTTCTAAAAACATATGAACTCAAACGGAGGCATAGTAGAGTAGAGTAGAGAGAGAAGTATCATAAAGAAATAGAAGAGTTACACATATTAAAAATAACTAATTAAACAATTGAGTAACATCTTTAACAGTTTTCAAAAAATAAATTAAAAATAATATTTTCTTTTTATATGCCTTTGAAATAATGCTCTGCACCAAATGTCAATTAACACATATCATGATATCAAAAAATATTGAAAGTAAATTTTTTTAAAAAAAAAATAATGTTATACAAACATAAAATCAATGCAAAAAACTTATTTAATAATGATTTTGTTTGGATTTTGATTTATCACACTTTATAATGAGTGACATGTTTTTTATTATACAAATGACCCTATCATACCATTTCAATATGAAAATTCTAGTAAAACAATATTAACCAATAAAAAATAGTTATAAACAAAAAACAAATAATGATTGGTAGAGAGAAGGAAGAAATGACACACAAAATATAAAATACAAAAATGAAAAATGGTCATAGATAAAAAATAAAGAAGAAGAAGAAGAAGAAGAAGAAGAAGAAGAAGAAAAAAATGGTGTACCTAAATAATAAAAGGGTTTGTTTAAAAAATACAATAGATTAAACATAAACCAACCTCTAAATTGTCTCATAAAGAAAGTTAGAAAATAATGAGTTTCATTGTTCCATGAATGTAACATTTAGAGGGCAAGGAAGACATGAATGGATTAGAAAAAGTATAATGTATGATGGTTAGGGTTTTTGGGTAAGAAAAAGAATTGGTTAGATAAAGAGTGCATAAAAATAATTTTTTTTCATCTTTTCTTTTCTACATTATAAATCATGGAATCATTATAAAAAAAAAAAAAAAATTATGAGATTTTTTTTATAAAAAATTATATATAGTACAGATATGTTTAAATTTATTTGGAAATAAAATTGTGTTTAATTATGGAATAAAGGGAGAATCTAAATATAAGATTTAATTCTTATTTTATGTTAGTTTTAATTTTAGGTTTATATAGTTGAGACCAATTGTGAAAGATATTAATAGTATACATTTTATAGGAGGTGAGATAATTTCTTTGTTCATTATATTTATTTTAAGAGAGAGAAGATTGCATGAGATTTATATTCTTTTTAAATAAAGGTTCATTTTGATAGGGGGGGATTTGAGAATTGTGCGTGTAAGTTTTTTTTTTTTTTTTGATGGACAATATATTTGTATTAAATAATTTTGAAGGTTAATATTTATATCCTTGAAATAGTCAATAGATGTTTTAATTTTTTTATAAAAATAAAAAATTCAAAAAATTAGATTTAAGGTTTTTAAACACTTAGAGCCTCTAAGATGAAAAGTCACTTTGGTATAATATATAGTATAGATAGATAGATTATGAGATTTAGGAAATAGATAAATATTAGGGAAGAGATTTTAGGAACTTGTAATTCAATTTTTTTTTTTTTTTTTTAAATCTATAGTTATTTTGTTAGCCAATAGTATTATTTTTAAATTACAAAAACTAGCAATTTTAGGTTGTTATGTTTTTTTTTTTTTAATCTAAAGTTACTTTGTTAGCCAATAGTACTATTTTTAAAATTACAAAAATTAACAATTGTGGTTTTACGTTCTTTTTAATGTATAACGTTTTTTTTTGTAAATATATAATTACTTTGCTATAAGATGAGATTTGGGTGTGTGTGTTTTTTTTAATGTATAATGTATTTTTAATGTATAATTACTTTGTTATGAGATGAGATTTAAGAAAGACAGAAATATTATGGTAGAGATTTTAGGAACTTGTAATTCAAAATTTTAGGTAATTTTTTTTTTCTGTAATCTATATAATTACCTTGTTAGCCAATAAAATTATTTTAAATATTTTTAAAATTACAAAAATTAGCAATCATGAAATAAGACTTTGGTGCTCTTATAAGTTTTCTCACTAGAAACCCCATTTTCCTTATCTATATATATAAGGAAAATGATCTTTCTAATGAAAAGGCTTGTGGGAGCTTTAAACCCTCAAACTAAATTTTATGATTTTTAAATAATAAAAAACATTCTATTGGTTAAACTCTTATTTAATCATAACAATAAAACTTTAATTATTTCATAAATTACAATTTTTAAAAGGAAAGTATGCTCAACTATTTCAAAATTTAAATTTGTGTGATACTATATATGGAAGCAATTCACTAAAATATAATTATTTTTTATTTTTAAAAAAGTCCATTTGTTAACTCTAATTTAACCATAACAATTAAACTCTAATTATTCCATAAATTACAACTTCTAAAAGGAGAGTGTGCTCAATTATTTTAAAATTTGAATTTGTTTGCCATAATTTATGGAAGCAATTCACTATAATCTAATTATAATCATAAAAAAATCTAATTATTCCATAATTTATGATTTTTAAATATATATATATATATATAAAATTTTCTATTTTAAGATTTAAAATTATATGTCATTAAATATGATAAACAATTCAACATAATCTAAAATTTATAAAAATCTTTCAAATGGTCACGTTATCTATGCTATAACTAATATAAAAATAATTTTCAAAATTTATAATAATGCTCCTTTCAAAATCCAATATAGTGAGCTTTTAAAATTACATTTTTTTTATTTATTTCCAAACTCACATACTAAGTTTCTTAATTAATTTTTATTTTTTATTAAAAAAATTTAAAAAAATCTATTCGTTAACACTTTCTCAACAATAAAAATATAATTATCTAATGATTTATGAAATTTAAAAGGAAAGTATACTAACCCGTTTTAAAATTTAAAAGGGTGCCATATAACTATTAAAAAAAATCTAATTTTCTTTTAATTTATGACTTTTAAAAAGAAACACTACAAGAAATAAGCTTTTTAGGGACAAATTTATTCCGTCTCTAAAAGTATAATATTTGTTGGGAAAAACTTAAGTCAACCAATTTTCTCCGTTGCGAGTCGCGAAATTTGTCCCAAATGGCCCGTCCGGAAAAGTCAAAAAATGACTTTTAGAGACAAAATTTTGCATTTGTCAATATAAATAGAGTTTTAGAGACAAAAATATGTGGTTGCAAAAACTTTTTCTTTTGAGACAACCAAAATTTGTCTCTAAAAGTCTAATTATAGTCCAATAGGCAGAGTAGTTATGGAGACAAAAATTAATTCAAATGTGAATTTGGAACAATAGTGATCCCCTCTTCCCAAAACATTAAAAAAAAAAAGAAAAGAGAATTTAAAAATAGCTATTTCTTTAATTCTTTTGGGAAGGAAATTGGTCTCTAAACTTTTAGAGACCAATTTCTGTTGTCTCAAAAATTAAGTTTTGTCTCCATAACCACTCTGTCTGCTAGACTATAATTAGATTTTTAGAGATAAATTTTGATTGTCTCAAAATCAAAAGTTTTTGCAACCACATATTTTTGTCTCTAAAAGTCTATTTATAGTGACAAATACAAAATTTTGTCTCTAAAAGTCATTTTTTGACTTTTCCGGACGGGCCATTTGGGACAAATTTCGCGACTCGCAACGGAGAAAATTGGTTGACTTAAGTTTTTCTCAACAAATATTATACTTTTAGGGACGGAATAAATTTGTCCCTAAAAAGTTGATTTCTTGTAGTGAAAGAAGACTAAATCAATTTTAAAAATTTGAAATTGTGTATCACAAATTATGAAAAGTAATTCACATCTCCTATAAATCTTCTCTCTTACACTTATTGGATTTGAGTCAAATTAGAGTCAGTATTCATCAAGTGTTATAACTGTTAGTAATGGTGCAATTGTGAAGAATTCAATTGATAAATTTTTTCATTATAAGTTTATGCTTTTTTATAAAGATCAATTTCTAATCTTTAGCCTCCCACATCCTTATTTCTATTATGCATCTAACAATTATGTTAATTTCTAAAAATTTATTGCATGCTTATTTAATCTAAGTGTATTTTATAAAATAAATCTCCAATCTCTTCGGTCAAGGTTCAACGGTTTAAAATCTATATTTATCAAGTACATAAATATGGATAACATAGGCTATTGAGAAAATGTGCATAGCTATTAACAAATTTTCATTGTAAGTTTCTTCTTTTTTTGGACGATGCATATGGTTATAATATTACTTATGCATTTATGTTTTGTAATTTCCATGATTTCATATTTTAAAATTTTTATAAGATTTGCTTTTGATTTTCAGATTTTATATTTGGTGCACTTTTTCTTGAATAATGTTATACTTATTATATTTTTATATTATATTATATTACATTTTATTGTGTGACTAAGTTTATTTGATTGTAATTTTAAATTATAATTTATTTGATATTTTTATAGCTTATTTGGCTAAAAAATAGAGGTTTTTTAAACTACAATTTGTAACTTCTTCTTCTTCTTCTTCTTCTTCTTCTTTTTTTAAACTCATTTAAAATCCTTAAATACATATGAATATAAGAGTCTCATATCTTTCATCTTAGTAATAACTTTTGAGGCATTACGTATATTTACACAATAAAAATGTTATATAGATTATCAAAAGTTACATTGCACCAAATAAATTTATAACTTATTTTAAGTTAATAATTTAAAATTTTACTTATAATTTATAACCATTTTATGGGCCATGTCAAACATTAAACAAAATTTTAAAAATACAAGGTGCATTTAGATTAGGGCCTAATCTACATAAGCTTAATAATGACCGTGAACATAGTGCACTAACATGTGGATAGTTTTCTTAAATAAATATTTGCCAAAATTTTAAATGAGAAAATTTTGTTTAAAAAATAGGATGATGGTTAGATTTAAAGCATATTTGATGAAACTTAATTATTGATTTTGTAATGCTAAAATTTTTAATAAAGTATAAATTTTTTAAATGACATAAATTTATTCATAAATTTTAAATATGAAAAATGTTTGAAGTATTTGAAAATATTAAATTTATTCATAAATATTAAATTTTCAAATGTTAGAAGAACTATTTGATTAAGTATAGAATTTTTTAATAAAAATGGTTTATTAATAAAATTATTTCATACATATTTATAATGTATCATATCTATTTTTATTTTTTTTAAAGTTTGTGATTAACTCTTAAAAATTTATAAAATTCTCATTTGAAATGTGGATTATGCATAAATTTATAAACAAATGAGGAAAAAAAATTTATAAATTCACATATAGTACATGCATTACCTTTTATTTGAACCATATTAACTATAAGCCACGTAGTCATTCTGGCTCAAGTTACCTACTGAATAAATATTGAGATTTAGGTACTAGCCATTAAAATGGTCTAACACATTTTCAATCAAATACACAATAAAAAAAACTTAGGCCTATAGGCTAGAGTTAAATTGTTTTATATACATATTCAGTTTAATTTATTTGTTTAGTATATTAGTTCTAAATTTTTTTAATATAAAATAATTAAAAAATCAAAAATTAAAAATGATCTATATGGAGTTCAAATTAATAAAATGGCTATGGGGTTTGCAAAATATTCAATTGGTCTAACCTCTAAAATATTAGTAAATATAATTAACTAATATTTAATAAGACTATTTTAGAAGTTATAACTAGCAGTCTAGCATGACCAAAATCATCGAAATCTTATTTGAGGAGTGTGTTGAAGATTGGGGTCACTTCTATTTTATTTCTATTTTTTTTATTTATTCTTCAATTTTGATTTATTGATAAAGTAATTGATTTTACATAATAGATATGAGATAATTGATAAATTGAAAAACTAAAATTCCGAAATTTATCAAGACGAAATATATTTATATTTTATCGTAAATATAATTATTATATGGGATCTAATTAATGTTAAATAAATTTTATTTTATATTATAAATAAAGTTTTTGTTATAATTTTAAAAATATTTTTTAATTATTTATTTAACCCGTGCATAGCACGGGTATTATACTAGTGTATATATAGAATATATATATATATATATATTCTCATCTCCTATTAAAAAATATGTGAGACAAAATATATATACCAATAATGTTTGGGAGCTCTAATTTAAAAGCTTTAATGATGTGGAGAGTGCCCATATGATATGAGGGCCCATACTCCTCTCTCTCTCTCTCTTCCACCTCATTAGAGTTCTCATTAGAGCTACAATTTTAGAGTTATATATCACTACTCTGTATATACATATTAATTTTGCGATAAGAGAAAAATATATATTTATCTCACAAGTTACAATTTTTTTTTTGGTATAAAATTGGTATGTATACCTTTCATGTTATTTTCTGTCTTTTCATAATAAGAAGTGAATAGAAGTTTCAAATTGAATCAAATTAGGAGCAAAATGTTACCATTTTTAATTGATGGGGGTAATGTGATAATTGCCATAGCTAAGAGGGGTTAATTATAATGGAAAAATTACAAATTAGTGGAACAATTATAAAAGTAATTGCATCACAGATGAAATCTTTTTTGTACAACTCTTAAAAAAAAAAAAACTTATACCAAACACAAAAATAAAATTACACCATACATGAAAACTTACACCACTATAAAATAAAATAATTTGTCCCCGAAATAATTTACCCTTTGAAACCTTTTCATAGTCCTACTCATCTTATTTGGTTTAATTTTTCTAGTCTTATTCATTTTGTTTGGTTTAATTTTTGAAGATGGCTTTTTAATTTTGTTTTTTTGTTTTTGTTAATTTTTGTGGGTCATATTTTGTTTTTTTAATACACCTAAACAATAAAATATTACTGAATTTTTTTGGAAAATTCATTTTTTTCCCCTTCTTCTTTAGCAAGCATTTTTTTTTTTTTCATCTCATGGTCTCCTTGCGGTGGTTGAGTCACATTTATAACTGGCTCCCAAAATTCTGTCCATTATCTCCTTTCAGTGGGAATCTCACCTCACCGGTTGATGTTTGCTTCTCAGTAGTCCAATGCGGTCCCAGTAGGATAAAAGCAATTCCCAATTCACAAGCTTTAAAAACACATTTGTCCAACAACTCTGAAATTTATTTTTTTCACAAAACTAAAATTTTAAAAATTGATTTCCTGAAACAATCCAAATTTAAAAAGTAAAATGAAAAAACGTGCATTTGAAAAATAATTTATAATGAAGTCAAGATTGGTAAATATAGGACTGTAATAAGTTCGATTAGGTTGACAAAAAATTAACACTTACCTGAACCCATTTGATTTTCACATGTTACGATTTGATTTTATCAATCTTTCTGTTTGGTATAATTGAGCGCTATGCAAGGTGTATTGGTCACTAATTTTTATTGATGTAAAATTTGTTAATATGTTATGATGGTCAGTTCAATATTTTTCCTACGGTTCTTGGTTGTTTGACATTGACTAAAAAAAACTAGCTATTTAGTTAAAAAAATTAAAAGGTCAAAAAAATTATTTTCCATCAATTAAAAAAAATTAAATATCGCATCAACTTTTTTTTATTTAAAAATAATATATATATATTTTTTTACAATTTTTCAAATACATTACCTTTTTGAACTTTTAGAAAAACAACAACAACAACAATAACAATAATAATAATAATAATAATAATAAACTAAAAAACCACAAAACTACCAATCCCAAATATCATAAAACTCTGATAGGAACACTATCCATGCATGATTAGATTAGAACATAAGTTGGTAGTTAGATAGTTGTTGGGTTTTGGAATCAAAAGGCTGTTATGTTAGTCGTTATAAGGGCCTCCCAAGCAGGGTGGGTAGTTTTAATCATCAATTAGGTCCCCACTCCCCCCATATTGTAAAAGTTGGTTGGTTGAATTATGCCAATCTATTGGCAAACCAACTTTCAACAAGCCCCTATTTGCATCTTTACATAATTCCAATCAGTTTGGTTGAATTGAAAACAATCTTCTTGTGCACACACAATGATATAGCATCATGAATGAGTTACAGTGTTTCATTATGTGATCATGGCTCTCCCGTAATTTACATTGTCTAGTTTAATTAATTAGCCCAAAACATAATTGATTTGATAAGATTTCATTTGGCAACATTTACAATTTATCTTTTTAGTTTACAGAAAAAATAAATATGTTTATGTTTATTTTGGGCAAAACGAAAAATAAAAAACTTTCTTTTTGGTAAACAAGTGAAAAGGATAGTTGCGAAAAGTGATTGTCGACAGTTAGAGATAGTGATCGGAGGTGATTTTTGGTTGCAGGAGGTTGTGTCCAAAAGTGGTTGCCACGAGGTGATTGGTAGTGGTCGGAGGTGATTGATGAATATGCGAAGTGATGGCCGAAAGTGATTGTCGGTGGTCAAAGATGGTTGCTGATTAGCTACCTAAGATGGTAGTTGAAGTTGATTCTCAACAAAAGGTGGTGGGGCAAAAGTGGTTATCACTAGTAGGAGGTGGTTGGCGGCTGAAGGTTGTTGGCGATGATGGCCACTAATGATGAGCAATAATGGATGGTGGTCGAGAAGGAGGAGGAGGCGGAGGAGGAGGAGGAGGAGGGGAAGGGGGGAAAGAAGAAACGGGAAAAAAATTCAAAAAAAAAAAGTGAAACCATTTTTTTTTTTTTTTTGTATTTACAAACTTTAATAAATTTTGGAAACTATTTATAATGTTTTGAAAATAGAAATAGAAATTAAAATGAGTTTTTGTTTCATTTTTAAAAAATTATGTAAATATAAATATTACCAAATATGTGCTCACCTGTCAATATATATTAAGTATTATAGCAAAAAACAAGAAAAAAAAAAAAAATTGGCAAGAATATCTAAACTTTATTAGAGTCAAGTTTTCTCATCCTTTATTTAAAAAAAAAAAAGCAAAAAAAAACAAAGAGCATTTTCTATTCTAATTTCTAACTTCAAAGTTTGACTCACTTTTCAAATTAATGATGTGATAATCAATTAAAATATCTAAGACAACTCTTTCTTTCATATTTTTTTATAATTGTTAATCAATCATCTCTTTTATAGATTATTGAAGAGTTTCAAAAGTGGGTTTGTATATAATTTTCTTTAAAAAAATGGCCATTGTTATTCTAACTTTGGGGTTGGTTCTTTTAGTGAATTTTTATTTATTTTTATTTATTTGACTCTTTTCTTTTTCTTTTTCTGTTTTTGTAAAATTTTAAAAGCTAATGCATTTGGGAAGTTGAGTATTTTTTTTGTGAGTGAAAAAATAATTAACTTTTTAATTTGTTTAACTAATGACAAATATATATATATATATATATTAACTTTTTGATTTATTTAGCCAAAGCATTGATTTTTAAAACATCCCATATAAAAGTGAGGATAAATAATACATCGAAATGAAATAAATATAATTTGCTAAAAAAATTGATTTGGAGGCGGGAGCATTTTTCATGTTGATATATATACATATATATGCATAGAGGTGAGCTGCAGTTTTTATTCTCATGGACGTGACCAGAAGAGAGCATTTCTGGCTCAGTTATTAGGATAAATGGGAATGTGATTTTGGGTATGCACAATTTTGTCATTTGGAATGTATTGGGGAAGTGGTTTGGAAATACTCTTCAGATTCTGGAAGACGCCAATGATCCTCAGCTAATCACCTGCAAAGATACAAATACTCCGGTCGGGGGTGCCGAAATTAGCACTCCGACGGACAAGTCAGTTCTTCTACTCAAGAAAGCTTGTTGACTAAGTTTTTAGAAGTGATTCTTACATACCTTTTCTAGTCTATTGCCATTATATTTATACTCGTTTCTTCTGATCCTCGGGGCCAGGGCCTACTTTTTCAA
The DNA here is from genome assembly GCA_025200525.1 of Camellia lanceoleosa. Classification (NCBI taxonomy): domain Eukaryota; kingdom Viridiplantae; phylum Streptophyta; class Magnoliopsida; order Ericales; family Theaceae; genus Camellia; species Camellia lanceoleosa. The sequence goes on along the minus strand of CM045759.1, from coordinate 73,619,846 downwards.
TCATTATCTTTTCCACTATTCGGCTCTAGGGATCCTTCCCCATTCGGCCTATTTATCCTATTCGGCCCCTTATCCTTGCGGGATATCTGCCGGCTAGCGTCAAGCTTCTGAAATATACCTCCTTTATCTTCGCTAATTATTCGACTACCACAAAATGAATTGAAATGAGAAAATGATTTTTTTAATATCTAATGTATTTTTGTTAATGACTGTTTATTGAGCGTTCATTCAGGACTGAATAATACGGAGAAAAAAAAATTGTTTTATTTGGTTTCAGTTTTCAAATTTTACTTTTTAAAAAATTTTACTATTTTATTTTCTGTATTTTTTTATTTTCACAGAATTTTTTTAAAATTTTAAGTAATTTTTTTTAATTTTTAGACACACTTAACATAAATATATTTAAAAAGTATAATATTTGTGAATTTTTTTAAAAAAAATTCACTAAACACTAAAAATACAAAAATTCAGTATATTTTTCATATTTTTGTGTATTTATTAATTTTTTAAAATATTTTTTCACAAATATTTTACTATTTAGATACATCTAAGTAAGGTGCATCTAAAAAGTAAAAAAATTACTTAAAATTTTAAAAATATTCACTAAAAACAAAAAAAAAAAAAAAAACACAAAATTTAATTTCCAAAAAACTGAGTTCAAAAAAATGAAACCAAACACATTAATAGAATTTTAAAACACATACACTTTTTATTTTATTTTATATTTATATATATGCATTTTTTTTAAAACATATTTCAATAACTTTTTACAACATACAATCACTAATTAGCATCATTTGGCGGTGCATTTCCTTTATGGAAGCTTAAATTATTTTCAAAACAAGCGCTCCGTTTGTTTAGGTAAAATTATTTTTTAGTATTAATGCAAAATAATAGAAAATGAAAGTTAATACAAAATATTTTTTTATAGTCAATAGTAAATAAGTCTATTTAGACAAAAAATATTTTTTATTTTAAAAGACAGAAAATATTTTCGAAACTAAAATCTTATTAATACCACCACACTAACGCCGCCACTCTCAACTCGACCATCACATGAGTATCATCACAGCTACTGTCACCATCACCGTTGCCATCACTGGCGCTGCCACGCCACCACCTCCCCCTAGGGATGGCAATTTGAAACCGGCCCGATGGGGACCCGACCCCCCGACCCCGAATTGAGCGGGTTTTCCGAAAATACCATGAGGGCGGATGGTATTTAAAACTTAATCCCCGAACAGATTCGGGCCGGGGACGGGGATAAGTGTTCCAGCCCGCATTCGCCCGAATCCGTTCGGCCCGATTTTTCCCCGAAATAAATTTACTAATTTACCCCTCTATATATATATATACACACACAGTTAACAAACCAAACCTTCATCTCCAGTTTCTGTCTTCCGTCTCTCTCTCTCTCTCACTCTCTCTTCACTTTACTATTCATTTCTATACACCTAACCCTCTTAATCAGTGAGCAAAAAGAGCAGATGGAGAGGGACACTGCCGAATCAGTGAGAGAGAAAGAGAGGAAAGAGAGAGAGAGAGAGAGAGCAAAGGCGAGGAGAAGATCTGAGGGAGAACAAAGAGAGGGAGGGAGGGAGGGAGAGAGAGAGAGTACCGAACCACCGAATCACTCTCTCTCCTCTCCCAGCGACCGTCTTCTCGCCACCGCAGCGACCGTCTCCTCTCCGCAACGACCGTCGCCGCCTCCTCCTCGCTTCGTCTCATCTCCACCACTGCAGATCTCTCTCTCAAATCTCTCTCTCTCTGTCTCTCTACTCAGATCTGTGTGTGTGATGTTGATGATATTGCTGCTAAGATCTCTTTTTCTACGCTGATCTCTCTGTGTGTGTGTGATGTGTTGATGATGGTTGATGATTAAGTTGTTGATGTAATTTTTTTTTTTTGGTCCGAAGAAGCTTGTTTTTTCTAAAATCTGTGATGATAATCTGTAATTTTTTTGTTTTTGATCTCTGTTATTGATGATGACCCTCATCTATTTTTTTTTGATTTGTTGTTTTTTGATCTGTTGAGGATCGGGGAATTTCGGGGTTAGGGAAACCCGATCCCCGTTGGAGACGGGGATGGTGACTGTAATAGGTTCCCCGTCGGGGATCGGGGCCGGGGACGGAGAAGTTTTGGCCATCGGGGATCAGGGACGGGGAGGGTGATCCCCGGCCCCGCCCCGCCCCGTTGCCATTCCTACCTCCCCCTTTGTTCCACCACCAAACATAAAAAAATAATAATAAATAAATAAATAAAGTTCTCTACAAAATATTTTTTAAAAAAAAGTTTTTCATAGATTTCCGTTAGAAAATATTTCCCTGCAAAATAAATGGAGGGTAAGAGAGAATCTAATCCAACACTGTGTCTTTGAGCAATGTAAACCATTTAAATATACATATAAGCCGAAATTGCAAATAAAATTTCAGGGTTTAACTCTTATAATAAAATAAAATTTTAATTTTTAATTGTCATTTTAAATCTTAATATTTTAATTTATTTTTAATCTAATCAATCTTCCTATTACGTAAAAATGATGAAAAAAATATTTTAGTTATTAAATGTAAGTATATATAAAATGTCTAAAATATTTTTTTTCATTAAGTATAATGACTAAAATATTATTTTTTCCGTCAATTTTACTTAACGAAAATAGGCAGATAGTTTAGATTGAAAATAATAATTAGAGTTTAAATTTACAAAATTAAATACTCAAGATTTATTTTGTTACAAGGGCCAAATCTTAACATTTTTAATTTTTTTTTGTGCATTTTCTTCTAAAAATAATGAGTAATGTTAGGGATCATAAAAAAAATATCATGAAATTCTTTATGAAGATTTTTTATCCTTTGATTATTGTGTGATATTTTATTAGGTTAAATTCATTTTATCCCCTTGTGATTTAGGGTTAGAGCACTTTACCCCCTTATATTTCAAATATTATGAAGATTTTTTATCCTTTGATTATTGTGTGATATTTTATTGGATTAAAGTCATTTTATTCCCTTGTGATTTAGGGCTAGAGCACTTTACCCCTTTATATTTCAAATATAGCCAGAAAGTCCCCATATGGTTGGACTAAAGTGCCACCATTAGGTTTTTCATTCAAACTAACGGAAGGTGTATCACATACACCATTTTTTAGAGTGGGTTTGATTTTTAAAAAAAAATAAAATAAAATTAATATAACAAAAAAATAACTTTACCTCCATTTTTTCCAAACCTAAAATTAGATTAGTATGTTAATTAAAATAAAAAAGTTAAAATATAAATAAGGATTGATCTAAAATATAAAAATATAATTAAGAATTTATTTAAAATATAATAAAATAAAAATATAAAATAAATAGTTATTAAGAATTGATCTAAAATATGATTAATTAACATGTTAGAAATTACAATAAATAATTAATACTTTAGAATTAATTATGATAGAAAATATAATTAAATTAAATGTTTAGGATTAATTGTAATCTAAAATATAATTAAATTAAAATTAGAATAAAAAATTAAGAATTACAGTAAATGATTAAAAAAAAGTGTAATCACTATGATTTATTGAATTAATGTTAGATATTATAAATTATGTGTATAAGAGAGGAGAGAAAAAAAACAAAAATAAAAAGCAGTATAGTATTTGAGGGTATTATAGTCATTTCATATCAATTGTTAATGGTGTTAATAGTTGTACTTTGGTTTAAAATTACATGGGACTTTCTGATTATATTTAAACCATAGAAAGGTAAAGTACTTTTGGCTCAATTTACAAGAAGATAAAATGAATTTTATCCTATTTTATTATATGTATAATTTAAATATAAAAAAATTTCATGAAATATTTCATAATATTTTTTTTATTTATTTATGATCCTACGTAAAATAATTACCATAGATGTATTCCCACGCTCTCAATTACGTAAGACACCACCATAAATAAAAAAGTAATGCTATATACTACTAATTTATCATCATTAACTCTACCACTAATGAGGTGACAATTAAAAAAATAAAAAAAAAAAACAAAACTCAAGGCACAAAACACATGTGACAGTGAGTGGGACCCACTGACACATCATTAGAGCAACCACTAATTAGTGGTTTAAAACATTTTTGTAAATAAAAATGTTAGGGGTGGAAAAAGAAAAACTGGCCTGACTTGAAATGTAATAGTCAATGATTTAAATATAATTAATTTAAGTGAACATATAATACTTCAGAGAGTAGACTGTCAAAAAGTAAAAATAAAATAAAATAAAATAATAGAGAAATTACAAATCAATGATAATACTACAAAATATTTATAAATTCATAAAAAAAACTTATAATTTTAATTATTAAAATTGGTATATTTTTCATTAATTTATATTTAAACTTGCACGGTAGTGTAACTTCCCAAAAAAATTTGTGTAACTAATTTCACTTGGATCGAATACAAAACTTAAATTATTGGACAAATTATGCTCACGGTCTCTATAGTTTGAAACTTGTGTCATTTTGATTTTTAATTTTTTAATTGTAACACATTTTGTAAAACTCAAAAATTTAAGTTGTCTTTTAAATTTTATATTAATATTATTTAATTATAAATAAAAAATATAATTTTATGTATAATTGATTAAGCTTTAAAAAAAATTAAAAAAAATAGTAGTTTACTACCATCCTAATATATAGGATGGTGACTAGAGATGGCAATGGGGACCCGGCCCGACGGGGACCCGACCCCCCGACCCCGAATTGAGTGGTGATTCTCCGAAAAATATCCCCGTGGGGACGGGGACGGTATTTAAAATTTCATCCCCGATGATATACTGGTAGGGGCAGATACTGATTTGACCCGGATCCCGCCCCGTTTGCCCCGATGTAAAATTACTACTTTGCCCTTATATATATATATATATAAGATATGTGTCTATGTAGGGTTTGTTTAAACCAAACCTCACTCAACTCAGTCCCTTCTTCTATCTTCCTCTCTGCCTCTTCTCTCTCTCTCCACGACGCCGATGGTCCTCTTCCGCGTCGTCCATCGCCTCTTCCGTCGTTCTCCTCCGCCGATCGTCCTCCTCCTCCGCCGATCGTCTTCCTCTGCCGATCGGCCTCCTCCGACACAGATCTGTATCTGTTTGTGTATGTATATAGATTTTTATATGTATATGTATGTATATAGATTTTTTTTGAACGAATACAGATCTGTATCTGTTTGTGTGCATACAGATTTTTCTTTTAATTTTTTTTTGAACGAATACAGATCTGTTTGTGTATATACAGAATTTTTTTTTTTTTGGGAACGAAAACAGATCTGTTGTTGTGTTGATACAGATCTGTTGTTGTGTTGAAACAAATCTGTTATATATATATATATATATTTTTTGTTGATCTATGTTGATGATGGTGAATGTTGAAACAGTGTTGAATGTTGAAACACATCAGTTTTTTTTTTATGATCTGTTATTCTTTTTTTTTTTATTTGTTGATGGTGTTGAGTGTTGAAACAATTTGGATCGAAATTTTGGTGGAACCCGATCCCGTTGAAACGGGATGGGGCTGATAGGTTCGTCTGGGATCGAGGTCGGGGCAGAAGTTCAGCCATCGGGGATCGGGACGAGGAGGATCCTGCCTACCGCCTTACCACTTATTCCTAATGGTGACTAAGCAAACTATAACTTGGGCAAGTCACTATGAAGGACATAAGGAAATAAATAAGCAGTGCCACCTGTAGGACAGGTGGCCAAATATAAAATTTCCACGTAGTGCAATTTTATTCCAAGGCACCAACTATAAATATGATACTAACCCAGTACAAATTGATTCCACTACACTTAGCGAGAAATTAGGAAAATAAAAGATAAGCGTCAATAAGAATGTGAGTTATATTATATCTTAAGTTACTATAAAATATTTTATAAATATTTTGAATTATCATAATTTATTTTATATAATTTATGTTTTATACTTATATTAATGTTTCAATTACGTTGATTATTTTCTAAGCTCTATTTACTTAAATTGAAACACATGAATATATTTGTTTAAATTTTATTAATTATTTGACACTGATTTTATAAGTAATTATTTGCTGTAAGTACCACCACGGGAGTCCCATGCCTTAAGGGACTTAAATAACCATTGGCCCTCTGATTAGTCACTTTGTGACCCTCTGTCTGTCATGGATCCATTGACACTTTGATTTCTGGTATAGAGTAAAGTGCTGTATAGAACTAAGTGCTACACTATTGTGGAAGTCACCTCTAGAGTTCGTACAAACCACCTCTTGAGTCCATACATCTATTATGTTTTGTACCGTGGTTATGATTTCTGGTGTAAAGCAAAGTGTTGTGCGGCGCTAAGTGCTATACTATGGTGGGAGCCATCTCTAGAGTTCGTACGAGCCACCTCTTGAGTCCATACATCTGTTCTATTCCATTCTATACCGTGGTTATGATTATTTTGTTTATATAATTTCTATATTATATGTCAAATAATCTCTGTATTATATATTCTGTATTTTAATATCAAGCTTGATTTAGCCAATAATTATTCATGGTGATTTTATACCTTCATGCTCTCTGTATAATATTTTTCACTCTGTTATGTACTTATAGCTGTTTATCAATTTTCAAGAAACAATGCAATTTAGAAATAGTTTTTGGAGAGTCTTAGACGACGGTTGCGGAATAGATACACACAACACTTTTATAGTATTTATAATTCTATTCTTCATATATAAATATCGACTTTTTTGTCAATAAATTTTGTTATAATAATAGAAACTCCAATGATTATTTGGTACCCTCACTTAAATATTTTTTCGCTTGCGTTTAGTAATTTGTTTAAGAATTGGCCGAAAGTAACTTCAGTTATTGGCCATCACGATGCTTAACCATTGAGTATGAGAAGTGGGTCGTGACAAGTGGTATTAGAGCCTAGGTTTTTAAAATTATTTTTATAAAAGTATTGGAGCATAAGACACATGCACAAATAGTATGGGGGAAACGTTGAGCTAAATTATAGGTTGTATTTAAATTAGGGGTAAATTACAAACACCCCCTCGAGGTTTGGCGAAAATACAGATTTCCCCCTGAGGTTTGAGAAATTACATCCCACCCCCTGAGGTTTATATTTTCATAACAAATTGTCCCCTGAGGTTTTTATTTTCATACAGATTCCCCCCTAATTTTTCCTAATTTGTTATGAAAATTTGACTTTCAGGGGGCAATTTGTAATTTCTCAAACCTCAGGGGGGAATCTGTATTTTTATCAAACCTCAAGGGGGGTGTTTGTAATTTGCCCTTAAATTAGATATTTGTGTAGCTAAATGAGTTATTTGTTACTCTATATATAATTGTGTAGATCTTTCAAGTATATGCTAAATAATTTGAAAGGAAAAAAAAAAATTCAAGTAGGTATACTAAATCTTTAAAAATAAAAAAATAAAAAATAAAAAAAAATCATTTTGACTTTTTAGAAGTGAGTTCAAATCTATAATCTTTCAAAAGTTAAAAAATAAATAAATAAATAAAATTAAAATATACTAATTTTGAAATTATTTCCCATTAATGGAAAGTTCACAAATAAAAGAAATAAAAGCTCATCTCAAATTCCTTCAACTCTTAGATATGATTCTGTCATTTCATTTCCAGTCGTTTGTTTAATTATGTTCTTATTTTTTTTTTCTTTTTAGAAACAAAACCAATGAAAAGTTTTAAAGTTATCTATTGTTTCTCATTTTGACCCAACACAATTTTTGACAAATAAATAGTGAGTTATTTTTGATAATTTTTTTGAAGTAATGATTTGGCAATATTTTATATCAAATTAATCATAAAATTTATTTTTGATATATATATTTATCAGAGTGCGTAGCGGATAGCTTACACATATGACAAATTTTGAAGACGAAATTTTTAAAAGGAAGGAAGATTGTAACAACCTGAAAATTTAAGTTGTTCCTTAAATTTTATATTAGTATTATTTAATTATATATGAAAAAAATATAATTTTATGTATGATTAATTAAGCTTAAAAAAAAATAGTAGTTTATCACCATGCTAATATATATGATGGTGACTAAGCAAACTATAGCTTGGACAAGTCACCATGAAGGACACAAGGAAATAAATAAGCAGTGCCACCTATGGGACAGGTGGCCAAATATAAAATTTTCACACGGTGCAATTTCATTCTACGGCACCAACTATAAATAGGCTACTAAGAGCATCAGTATCAAGCTCTTCAAAATTTTAGTCAAATTATAATTTAAAAAGTCAGTTTTGTATTTTAGTTAGTCACCCCACTGCATCGAACTCTCTATTTTAACTCAATCCTATTAAAATATTTGTTATTCTTTATATATATATAATTAAATTGATGAGTTATCAACCAAATAATTCTTATATTTTACAAAAGGTAAAACTGGAGGAAATGTAAAAAAAAAATAAAAAATAAAAAATAAATAAATTTGGTCGTTGACTAGTTGACCGGCTGGACGTCCGGTAGAACTTCCAGGTGGACATTCGGTATCCGTGTTGTAGTGATGATCAGTGTCTCGCTTGTTGTAATGAGTTACTGTAACACTTGTAAATTAGCAAGCTACTGTAGCGAAATTAATGGATGCCCGTTTTTGATGAACAGTATCATCAAACTAGCTAAAAAACGACTTTAGCTAGTTTGATGCGGATGCTCTAACCTGGAACAAATTGATTTCACTACACTCATTATAAACAAGCTACTGAATTACAGCTTACTAGTAGCGAGAAATCAGGAAAATAAAGGTTAAGAGTCAATAAAAAGGTGAATTATATTATACCTTGAGTCACCATAAAATATTTTACAAATGTTTTGAGTTTTCACAATTTATTTTATATAATTTATGTTTTGTAGTTATATTAATGTTTCAATTACGTTGATTATATTCCGAACTCTATTTACTTAAATTGAAACACATGGATATGTTTGTTTAAATTTTATTAATTATTTGACACTGATTTTATGAGTAATTATTTGCTATAAGTACTACCACGGGAGTCTCATGCCTTAGGGGGACTTAAATAATCATTAGCCCTCTGATTAATCACTTTGTGACCCTTTGTCTGTCATGGATCCACTGACACTCTAATTTCTAGTATGGAGCAAAGTGTTGTACAGAGCTAAGTGCTACACTATTGTGAGAGTCACTTCTAGAGTTCGTACGAGCCACCTCTTGAGTCTATACATCTGTTCTGTTCTGTATCGTGGTTATGATTTCTGGTGTGGTGCAAAATGCTATACGGAACTAAGTGCTACACTATGGTGGGAGCCACCTCTAGAGTTTGTACGAGTCACCTCTTGAGTCCATACATCTGTTCTGTTCCATTCTATACTGTGGTTATGATTATTTTGTTTATATGATTTCTGTATTATATGTCAAATGATCTCTATATTATATACTCTGTATTTTAATATCAAGCTTGATTTAACCAATAATTATCCATGGTGATTTTATACCCTCATACTCTCAGTATAATATTTCTCACTTTGCTATGTGTTTATAGCTGTTTACCAATTTTTAGGAAACAATGTAATTCAGAAATAGTTTTTGGAGAGTCTTAGGCGCGGGGTTACGGAATAGACACACACAACACTTTTATAGTATATATAATTTTATTCTTCATATGTAAATATCGGCCTTTTTGGTTAATAAATTTTGTTATAATAATAGAAACTCAATGATTATTTTGGTATTCTCACTTAAATATTTTTCCGCTCATATTTAGTAATTTGTTTAAGAATTGGTCGAAGGTAACTTCAATTATTGGCCATCACGATACTTAATCCTTGGGTACAGGGAGCGAGTCGTGACACATTTGACCCTAAATTCTAAATCTTGTTCTAAATAAAGACAATTGAAGATGCCATTGTTCAATTTTAAAGACAAAATCGTCAATTTAATAAAATATAAACGAATTTGACAAAAATAAATTTCAAAAACATATATTTAAATTTTTAAAAATTATTTTTACCCATCAAAGATAAAATTATGTAAAATTGATAAATCTTTAGCACATTTATTTATTTTATCAAATTAATTTTTATTATGTGTTTGGATTGTTAAATATAGTATATATTCTCAGATATCAGATTTACCATAATTACAACATTACTGTATTTAGGTTAGGTTTTCCATAATTAGGTTTGTCTCCTCCCATATGAAGAAGTCTTGTACATTGTGTCATTTAATCAATTGAATACAAGAGTTTCTCTTTTCTCTTCATTTCTTTCTCTTTATAATATCATAACATGGTATCAGAGCTAATACTCTCTTCTTAAGCCGCCTCCTGCGTACTGCCTTATTTTTTCGTTGTTCCAAACTACCTTCGGCACACCACGTTCTCCTTCAAATATTTGTGTGTCTCTGTTCCCAGTTTTGTTTGCCTAAAACCCAAAAATAACTGGCACAGAGACCTTTCTCATCACTCAACGAATTTGTTGCCACCAAACCAGCACTTGAATCACTTCTAACTCGCCCTTACGCGCCTCTAGAAGCCTCGACACGTCATTTTCGGTGTCACCACGTGCACACGTACTAATACGCGCTCTAGGGGCCTTTTGTTTGATTTATCACACACTCCTATGCGCGCATCTCAAACGTGTTGTCACGCCCCAAACTCGCCCCTAAAAGTTTGGGCATGACCTATTCGTAACCGGACTCTTAACCTGACATACATAACATATGGGGCCTCGAATAAGCATTTAACATAAAACAAAACAACATCAAAACATATCCATTGAGCTACTATTGACATGACAGGATCACAACATCATATCAAGTAAATAATATCCAGAAAACATACACACATATACATCGAATCAGCCCACAATTGGGCATAGAACAAAACATTTTAAGGAAAGACAACCAAGCATAAATCCCAAAAATATAACCACATTTGCACAAATTACACAGCTTTAGTAGTTCTGGACACACCGAGGTTGACAAGAGGAGACGATCTTAAGGGTTATGAGCTTCTACCGATGACCTACGTATACATATAATACGTAATGAGTAAAATTCGGTGAATAATAGTACATAAATAATGTAAAGTACAAATGTAAATAATAAAGTATATAACCGCAAAGCACATGATTAACTATACGTAATTATATCTCAAATGCATATGAGTCCGTAAATATATACATAGAGCGCCCTCGCCCGTAATGATACAAAATGGCCCTCGCCCGTAATGTTACATAGAACGTCACAAAATGGCCCTCGCCCGAATGTTACATGAACGCCATCAATGTCACCAAAATGGCCCTTGGCCCAGAATGTTACACAGAACGCTACTGAATGTCACAAAATGCCCCTTGGCCCAGGATGTTACACAGAATGTTACTGAATGTCACAAAATGGCCCTCGCCCGTAATGTTACACGAATCGTTCTTGAATGTCACAAAATGGCCTCGGCGAATGTTACGAATGTTGCACAATATCACAAATTGGCCCTCGGCCTAGAATGTTACTCAGAATGTTACACAATATCCCAAAATGGCCCTCGGCCCAGAATGTTACTCAGAGTGTTACACAATATCACAAAATGGCCCTCGGCCCAAAATGTTACTCAGAGTGGTACACAATATCACAAAATGGCGCTCGGCCCAGAATGTTACTCAGAGTGGTACACAATATCACAAAATGGCCCTCGGCCCAGAATGTTACTCAGATTCTTCCCACATTTACCTTTCATTCACATCACATGTTTTTCAAGTTCAGATAAGGTATATATGGAAATGCATGTATAAAATAATCATCAATAATAAATGAATACATATTCTTTGCTCTATTACTCACTCCATAGCATTAATAGTTCTCATATCATATCTGTAGAATCATGGTAACTTCTGTGTTGTAACACATTATCGATACATTACCGTTAACCACCGAACACACTCGAAATGTAAGTAGTTGAGCCATATTGATGCATGTCGATCCTTCATTACTCACATACTCAATCCACTCATACGCTATCATAGTTACCCACAAAGAACATAATATTAATACCAATAATCATTAATGGTTGATTTACAATTGTAGTACTATTACTCACAAGGTTACAATGGAGTGCTTGTCCTCCCTGAATGTGTCTCGCACGCAACCATAACTTGCAAATTGGTTCTCTTTCCTCATAAATCATTGAAAACTAGCCCTGTGTCATTACACTTCATATGAATTTATAGCCATCTTAAAATCATCGTAAAAATATTCAAAAATACCAGAGAGTCAAGCACACAAAATCGAACAACACATTTTTTTTCCTCGAAAATAGCCTCCCGCCGAAGCGCCACTTTGGCCGCCGAGGATCAGAAATCCATCGATCATTGAAGGCCGATTTTCCCGCCGAGGGCTTTCCTCCGCCGAGCGGACCAAGTTAATTCTAAAATTACGTATTTGGATTAGGCAACATCATTCCATTTTTCATGCAATTCCAAATGAAATCAAGACTATCTTTCAACCCAACACCACTATATTATGGATTCTACCTAAACATGACAAATTAAACAAGATTAGGAGCTTAAACAAGCCATCTCTCTCTTAATTTCCATTCTTGGATTCAAATTCTTCATGTTCTTATAACACAACACATGATATACACATACTATATATATATACAAAGCCAATATTTCCATACTTGAGTTCAAACATGACAAATCAAAGAGCAAAACAATTAAATGATAGAATGATCTTATCATTTTTCATCACAAACACACAAGACTTTCCTTACATCTCTAGGGCAGAAGATCATCAAGAAAATCCCCAAATCCCATAATATGCCCTAGATGATAACAATGAAGATTTTTTCATTAATATACCGAAGTTACCATAAATCAGGTCATAGATGTAAGTATTGAGGAGATCTAGAACCCCTACCTCGAAGAACATCAAAGGAGCAAGATTGAGGAGAATCCTTCAAAATCCCGAAATTCCAATCGGTAAAACTTAATAATCTTCAAACTTCTTCACTTCTTGATGGGTGATCTTGATCTAAACTAAGGGAAATGGAAGGTTTTGGAGATCAAGGACCTAGGGTTTTCGGACCTAGGGGAGGGAGATGAAGAATGAAAAGGGAAAGTGTGAGAAATGATCCAAAAAATCATGTTTTAAGCTGCTGTCCCGTAATTCCCGCTCGAGCGGAGAAATTCACGCTCGAGCGGACTGCTTTCAGACAGATCCCGAAACTTTGAACAGGTATAACTCTTCCATCCGGACTCGCTTTAGGTCGTTCTTGTGTCCAAATTGAAGCCCCGAAACAAGCTTTCCAATGGTTCTAACCTCACATCTAAATTCAAAGTGTGGAAAAAGAAAAGGGCAAATGAATGACGGCTGATCGTAGATCAACTATCCGAATTATACTCTTTTGTCCAATCTTACCTTACCATCATACCACCACCTCAATCAATACCCCAAAATAAGATAAAAACATTGTCAATGCCAATAGATATGGTTGAATTAAAGCACATTAACCTCTAATTAAATAAGGATGACTTTTCGGGTCATTACACGTGTCATGCTGATCTAAACATGACGTCAACCTTATTGTTCAACTATCTGTCGTTGCTTCCATCAGCTACTAACGTGCGTCGTGCCTTCTCTGCTACACTGTGTCGCGCCTTAGCCATGCTAACGTGAGCCGTGCCTCTGCTGACGTCAGCTTCCTTCCTGCTGATGTCAGTCCTGCACTCTGTTTCATTTTTTGGCTTGTTTTGACTATTTTCGACATTCGGAATTCACTGGTGCACTCTGTTTTATCCAGTTCTATTCCACCATCACTGGTTCTCCTTTGTGATTCATTCTCTAATCACCTCATAGCTCATTTAGATAGTTATCCTCAACACGGTAGCTATTCTAGACCCTCCATAATATACAGCCAAGATCAGTCTTCCACCCATTTTGCATCTACTACAGTTGCCTCTGGTTCATCATCCGTGGTTGCCCCGTCACCACCCTACATTCTTCAGGACATTAAAGCTATTGTCAAAAAGATTATTTTTACCTCTGGTACACCTTCTACTGTCCTCTTAGTTGCTCCAGGTAACTCTTCTTGGTATTTTGATTCCACTTGTTGCAACCATATGACCTCTAACCCTACATTTTTCTCCTCTGCTATATATTCTTCAACGTTAGCTGTTATTCACACTGCTGATGGCTCTCAAATGCATGTTAGTTATATAGGTCATATTTCCACCTCTACTGTTTCTCTACCTCACACTTATTTGATCTCCAATCTTACACTTAATCTTGTTTCAATTGGTCAACTCTGTGATCTTGGGCTCATTGTTTTCTTTTCTCCAACTGGTTGTGTTGTGCAGGATCTAAAGAAGGGACAGACTCTTGGGATCGGTTGTAGACATAGACGTCTGTATGAGCTCATCCACCTTCACATTCCCTCCTCCAGTCTTTCCACTGTACAAACTGCTGCTCCTACTACTCCTAGTTCTCCTCTTGCATTATGGCATTCTTGGTTAGGTCATATTTCTTTTGGTCGCTTACGATCTCTAGTTTCCAGCGGTCAGTTAGGTCCTGTTCCAAATGATAAAGTCGATTATCTATCTTGTCAATTAGTAAAACAATCTGCTTTGCCATTTCCATCCAGTACTTCTATGTCTCATGCACCTTTTGATCTCATACACTCTAATGTTTGGGGACCGGTACCTAATTTCAGTATGGGGGGATCTAAATACTTTGTTATTTTTGTAGATGATTTTAGTCGTTTTACCTGGTTATTTCTTATGAAGTCTCGCTCTGAGTTACATTAAATATACTATGATTTCTCACAAATGGTCAAAACTCAGTTTTCTTCCACCATCAAAGTTTTCCATGCTGATAATGCCCAAGAATACAAAGAAACAAATCTTTTACGATTCCTTCGTCAAAATGGCACACTTCCTCACTGTTCTTGTCCTGGTACCTCCCAACAAAATGGTCGTGCTGAGCGTAAACATCGCCATCTTTTAGACACTGTCCGTGCTTTTTTAATTTCCTCTTCTTGTCCTGAACGCTTCTGGGGGAAAGCCGCTCTTACAGCTGCCTATATTATCTACCATGTTCCTTTTCCAACCATCAACAATCACACCCCATATGAGCGCTTATATGGCTAGCCTCCTATCTATTCTCGTCTCCGTGTGTTTGGATGTGCTTGTTTTGTCCTCCTTCAACCACATGAGCGTTCCAAATTAGAACCTCGGGCCCGTCTGTGTTGTTTCTTAGGGTATGTAATTGAACATAAAGGTTATCGTTGTTGGGATCCTATTTCTCAACGTCTTTGTGCCTTTTATCATATGGCATTTTGGGAAGACAAGATGTTTTCTTCTATATCTAAGTTTCATTTGTTCACTACTCCCACTACATCATTCTTCACAGATCCCTCTCTTTGTTTGATGAGCTTGATACAGACACTAATCCTGCCATGCCTCCAGCCCATCCTAAGGATCCTACTCCACCTCCTGGTCCTGCTGATGCTTCACTCCATGATTCTGCTTCTAGTCCTGCCATGTTGCCTCCGGCCCATCCTGAGGACCTTGCTTTGCCTCTTGGTCTTGCTTTTGAGGTACCTCTTCGTCATTCTACACAAGTAACACAACCTTCTGTTCTTCTTCGTGATTTCATTGTTGGTTCTACTGCATTTTCCTTTCATGAACCTACTTTCTATCGAGAGGCTTGTTCTAACCCTCTTTGGCAGCAAGCTATGACTGATGAACTGCAGGCTTTTGATAAAACTCATACTTTGGATGTAGTTGATCTTCCTTCTGGCAAAAGTGTTATTAGTTGCAAATGGGTTTACAAGCTCAAGACTTATTCTGATGGTTCTATTGAGCTTTACAAAGCCCATCTTGGTATTTGGGGGTTTACTCAAGAATATGAGATTGACTATAAAGAAACCTTTGCTCATGTTGCTCGTCTAACTTCTGTTCGTAGCTTACTTGCCATAGCTGTTGCTCGCCATTGGATACTTTGTCAGATGGATATAAAGAATGCATTTCTCAATGGAGATCTTACTAAGGAAGTTTATATGCAACCTCCTCCTAGTTCCTCTGTTTTGTCCTCCAAAGTATGCAAACTTCGTCGTGCTTTGTATGGTTTGAAACAAGCTCCTCGTGCCTGGTTTGCCAAGTTTAGTTCCACCATTCATGACTTTAGATTCTCTTCTAGTCCCTATGATTTTGCCTTTTTTATTCGAAAGACAGAGCATGGTACTATTCTTCTTCTTCTCTATGTAGATAATATGATCATCACTGGGGATGACACAGTGGGTATCTCTTGTCTCAAACAATTTTTCAGTCGCCAGTTTGAGATGAAGGATTTGGGTCTTCTCAGCTATTTTCTTGGCATGGAAATCTCTCACGACCCGTCTGGTTACTTTCTCTTCTAGGCTAAGTATATTTTTGATCTCTTGGCTCGTGTTGGTCTTACTGATTGTAAGATTGTCTCTACTCCTATTGGCCCTCAGACTCGTCTCACTCCTCTTAACGGTCACCTGTTGTCTAATGCTACTTTATATCGTCAGTTAGTTAGCAGTCTTGTCTATCTCACAGTTCCTCGTCCAGACATTACTTATGCTATTCACATTGTTAGTCAGTTCATGGCTGCTCCTCGCTCTCCGCACTATGATGGTCTAGTTTGCATTTTACGCTATCTCAAAGGAACTATGTTTCATGGACTTCACTACTCCGCTCATTCTTCCTTACAGTTATATGCATTTTCTGATGCGGATTGTGTAGGGGACCCTACTGATCGCCGCTCTACTGTAGGGTTTTGCTTCTTCTTGGGTGACTCTGTCATTGCCTGGCATAGCAAAAAGCAAACTTTTACTGCTCATTCTAGTACTGAGGCTGAATATCGTGCTTTTACTGACATTACTCAAGAGCTTGTGTGGCTTCGATAGTTTCTTTCTGACATGGGGATTTCTCATTCTATTGCTACCAACCTCTACTGTGGCAATCAGAGTGCTATTCAGACTGCACATAATGATGTCTTCCATGATCGCACCAAACACATTGAAATTGATTGTCACTTCATATGACAACATGTTACTAGTGGCATTGTTCGACTTCTCTTTGTTACCTTTGCTGATCAGACAGTATATATCTTTACCAATGCTCATCCCCAGGATGTTTTTTTGACTTACTTTCCAAGCTCAATTTGTTATCTGCATTACCACCTTAAGCTTTTTTTTTTTTTTTTTGGGGGGGGAGGGGAGGGGTGTTAAATATAGTACATATTCTATATACTGTTGTATTTACCGTAATTACAACATTACTGTAGCTTTCCATAATTAGGTTTGTTTCCTCCTATATAAAGGAGTCTTGTACATTGTGTCATTTAATCAATTAAATACAAGAGTTTTCTCTTTTCTCTTCATTCCTCTCTCTTTATAATATGATAACATGGATGATGATCATGTAATGAGTGGTTGTTAGACTTTTAATGTATAATTGATATATTTAATATATAAAATGTTTTTAGTTTTGAATTTTTTGATTTAATCCACTAGTTTAATGATATCAAAGTTGTCGCCATATTTGACTTTTGAAAAAATAAAAACTAATTTAATGAAAATAAAAATAACTACTCATTACATGATCATCATCCAAATACATAATAAAAATTAATTTGATAAAATAAATAAATAAATAAATATGTAAAAGATTTATCAATTTTACATAATTTTATCTCTGATGAGTTCAAATCAGTGTAAGTTTTTTGGGAGGATTTTTTAATTTTTTTTTTTTTTTTTTTTTTGGTTTTTTATTTTTTTTTTTGTACTTTTTTTTTTTTTTTTACTTTTTTAAACTTTTTATTTTTTTAGTAAAGAATTCTTTAAAAAAAAAACTAAAAAAAAAAAAAAAAAATAAAAATATAAAAAAATAATAAAAAAAAATAAAATATTTGTTTTTTTTTTTTTTTTTATTTTAATTTTTTGAATTTTTTTTATTTTTTTTTTTTTTTTTATTTTTTACTTTTGGTGTGTCTAAAAATTAAAAAAAAAAATAAAAAATAAAAAATTAAAAAAAAAAAAAAAAAAAAAAAAAAAAAAAAATATAAAAATAAATTTAAAGAAAAGTTGTTTACGAAAACTCAAAAACAACAAAATTTGAATAATTTTTAAAAATTCAAAAATATATTTTTGACATTTATTTTTGTCAAATTGGTTTATATTATATCAAATTGACGATTTTACCCTTAAAATTGATCAATGATATCTTTATTTGTCCTTATTTGGAATAAAATTTAAAATTTAAGGTCAAATCTGTTACAATTGAAAAGTCGAGGATCAAAGTGACATGAGTATCAAATTATAAGGATTATTAGTGTAATTTACCTTAAATTATTTTGCTTATCTATTTATTTTTGTAATGGTTGGTAGTGGGGGATGGGGGGATGGCCCACACCATGAAGGAGTGTCACCCAACTGCAGGACATGAATTGAGGGTTACACGGGAGAATGATTAGGTGAGGGGATTACGTGTGCTTTCATTAGTCCATACATATCCCACAGCTCTCAAAATGTTCCTCTTATTAGAGCTTCCATTGGAACAAGTTTTTGATTCTGATGGCATGAATTTTTTATGAAGCAAACACCCTTATCACATCCAAATGCAGGCTATGCAGCTGAGGATGGTCTAACTCAACTAAGAGCATGACAAGTGTCAACTTTAATATGTTTTTGCTAAATTTTGACTATTCTACGATATAAAATGTCCAAAATCGACAATTTTAAAATTTGTTTTTTGTGTCTATATAGTAAAGTATTTGCTTTTTTTTTTTTGAAAAAAAAAATAAAAATAAAGGTAATAGTTAAATTTTTACTTTTTATAAAAAAAAAAAAAAAAAAAAAAAAAAAAAATTGATTGATGAATTAAGAAATTAGGATTGAATAAGGTAAGTAGTAATTGTTGTGACTTGGTAAAATAAAAATAGTTTTTTTTTTTTGAGTAACTTTTACTTTTTTGACTTTTTTACAAATGCCCAAACTTAGCCTTGATGTAATTTTTGGAAAATTTTAAGATACACAAATTTTAAAGAGAGTGTACCATATACACATTTAATTATATTATTTTTTTCTTTAATTATGATAATATTTTAATTAGAACTAATCATGCCTCATGTTGTGTTTAGACATAATATTTTTTTTAATTATTATTTAAAAAATATAAAATTATGTCATAATGTTTCTCGTGATTTATATTTAAGTCGTCATAGTTATATTATGACAGTTGTGTGCTCTAACAGAGCTGTTATTAAAATTGTCAAAATTTGACATTCCTACTCTTGAAATTTGGCAATTTTTGACAAATTGTTAAATTTTGTCATTGTTTGAAAATCATATGTAATTTATAATATTCAACAGCAATTGAAAAAATGATCTGGCAGTTGTGCCAAAAAAATGACACAAATATTAAAGTGAGGTTTTTAAATTTGGTAATTCTACTTACACCACCATTTAATTTCTTTATATCTTCCATCTCATTACACTACTAAAAAAAATATAATTCTCATTATACCCCTAACATATTACCAAAATTAATCTTAAATTAACTATTTCATCTCTTTATGTCACTAATTTTGATAACACGGTACTAAACAATTTACATTATTTTAGTGTTATGCTATCAAAAAAAATAGATCTCTTCAGCATTTTGTTGCTATACATTTACAGAGTCACTTTTCTTTCAAAGAATGATTTTTTAATTTGTAATGGGCCTGTTCGGTAATACAACGCTAATTAATTTGAATTACTCCAGTGCTATGTTATCGGCAGTATTATGTTGCCGTCCAATTAAATGATAACATGAAATTAATTTGGGTCACTTATGAAGTGCCTGTTCAGTGATATATTGTTATATAAATGGGATTACTCTAGTGTCATGTTGCCAAAATACAATAGAGTTATCTAGTTCCCTGTCGCTGTACATTGAAAGATTTACTTTTTCCTTGAAACATTCATAAAAAAATTAATAAATCAAACACGCATCCATAAAATCATACATAAAAAGTATCCATAAAATTATTCATAAAAACATCAAGTGTACGAATATTCATAAAGTATCCATAAAATCTGTCATTGTTTGCATCCATCAATCAAACATGTTATCACAATTCATCTTGGTAATTTGTAAGTAATCTTCTCCCCTTAATAAAAATAGACATCCACACTTTTTAGAATCTGTCAATCTCAATTGTTCCCTCTTAATCTTTCTGTTGTCTCTATAGTAATCACTTATTTTACAAGCAAGTGTAATTAATGTTTCACGACTACTAAAAATCTAAAGATAATAAATATATTTATACATCAAATTATTAATAAAACTCAATATAAATTAAAAATAAGAAAAAATCGTATTCATAAAAAAAAATTAACAAATCTCATCTATAATGAATTCATGACTAGAGTCCACTAATATTGTAGTACTTACGTTGTTGCAATGAGTATAAGTATAATCTTTCTAGGCAAAAAAATAAGAAAATATAAAAGATGAAATTGAAAATACATGGTAATGAGAAGTCGAACAAATTAAAAAAATTTGGTTTGGGGTTACCGAAAATGTATCTTTTATTTGGTAGTTGGTTACTAGACTTATATTTTTTGTTCGGCAATGTGATGCCATACTATTTTATTTTGTTCAATTTCGAACCACCGAACGAAAGTCGAACACCAATCCAGAAAAACAAAACAAAAATGTACCAAATAAAAAAAAAAACTAACAATTTCACTTTTTTTATGGTTCTTTACCACAGTTTCTTCATCCATTACTTTCTTTAATAATCAAAATACTATAATTCTCACTTTTTAGAAAGAGATGTGTAAGAGAAAAGAAAAATTAAGAAATAAAAAATAGGAGTATGGATTGAAGACCAATGGATGTAAGGAGATAACAAAATATATTTAATTTTAGTGTTTTGTCCTTAAAGGTAATTTCACACATGGATAAAATTGGGAGGGAAAAAAAAAGTCATATGAAAGGTGTAAAGAGGTAAAACAGTGATGTAAATAGAATCACCTATTTAAATTTTGACATTTTTATATTGTAACATATCTAAAATTTGGCAATACCATGTCATTTGACATTGGAGATGCCTTTACTCCAATCCTTGAGTCATTATTTAGCACAATTGTCATCTCATCTTTCCAATTAATAATACTAAAATTTAACGATTTTAATGGCAGTAGTTCCATTCCCTAGCTGTCATAATTTTAATTGTGACAACAACTTAAGTAAGAATCGATTAAAGTTGCTGTAAGATAATCATAACTATAATCACATCCAATCATAGTAGATGATCAAATCAACAAAACATCACCATACACCAATTTCATTTTTAATTAATTTATTTTTTAAATTGATTGAAATTGATATTCAAAGCTTGGGATGCCGGAAAAAACTCACTAGTAGTGGTGGGTGTAGAACTTGAACACCAACCAACCACCACCATGATGAGTTTTTAACTATAAGTATTATGTTACTTGAACAAGGGACAAATATGGGAAAAGGTGAGAACCATGAAGCAACTAAAAAGGAACTAACTAGGCAGAGTAAAATACACGAAACCAAGTTTCTAAGTAATGTCTTGCTTTTATATGGCTAGTGCAGTGTACTAAATCTCCATTTATCACTTCTTATTATACTTTATAGTAACCATAACCTTGATTGATTCAAGAGCAAACATCTTCATAGGAAAGGGGTTCTCTAGGATGCTTTAAAATTTCTATTGGTACTTGGAAACAGATCAATGGAAAAGGCAACTTGTGTAAAAATGCAAACAAACTTTACTTACCCAATAAATAATGCAACTCTTTCTGAGGTATAATATTATTTTTATCTTTTAGTCGGGAGGGCTACTAATGATTTGAACATTAAGGCCATGTTTGTTTGAATGGACATGAGTTTGAGATTGGACTAATAGTCCAATAAAATTATTAATCCGATATTTAGTTAAGCAATTGAAGTACGGATTAATTATTTTAAACTTGACTATTAGTTAAGATAGGATATATAATCCAACGAATTCGTAATTCTAGGACTATTAGTCATGAGAATGCTAATCCAGTCCGCCCAAACAAACATGGCTTAAGATGCTACTATGGACCCGATGACCCGTCCAGTGGGTCTAATATTTTGAAGATTCGAGAAAAAATATAGTTTATAAAGTCAAAAAAATGGGTTGAAAATGTTTATTTATTTATTGTTCCTTTTGGTGTGACCAATCTCAGGAAATCTAATATTAGCATTAAAAGCTGAAGTTTAACTTTTAAGTGAAGCTTATGTGGCTTCCACTCCATATTCTTATTATTATTTTCTTAGATTTCTATTAGAAAAAAATTGGTGAAGAATCCATTTTTTATAAACAGTTTTGTTAACAAATGCCGTAAGGTCTACTTAAGGATATATTAAATGAACTCAATTACTTCCAATAGTATAGAAATGAGAAAAAGTAATAAATATTTGGTTTGAAATAATTTAATTTAATTTTTTTTTTGGTAATAAGACCAAAATATTATCTTTCTTTTGAGTCTTTTTTTTTAATTTTTTTTATTTAAGGTTTGTTTTATAATTTTACAATTTTAAGACTTAGAAAAATTGAGTCAATTTAAAAAAAAAAACACACAAAAAAAAAAAAACCAAATCCTATAATTATAAAAAAAAAAAAGAAAAAAGAAGAAGCTTACAAAAAGTAACAGACGATTAGAAAAGCAAAAAGAATAAAAATTTGAGTCAATTAAACAAAAAAAAATTACCTTTTTAAAACATGATTTTTTAAAACTATAATTATCTTTAAAAAAAAAAAAAGACCTTTTTTTTTTTTTTTTTTTTTTTTTAATGTTAGTCATTGAAAATGATGGTAGATAAGTTATATTATACAAGTTCAATTAATAATTTTAAAACTAAAAATGTGGGGAAAAAAAAATTAGTACTAGACATTTATAATTAAAAAAAAAAAAGGGACCCAAAAATAAAAGAGTGATGCACCAATAAATCTCAAATTAACAACTTATACACTGTTTGTTTAGTTAAAAGTTTTCTTATAGACTGAAAGGTCCCATTATAGGAAAATTGACCATATAGGGCATATACATCAAACATCATCATCGTCAAAACAACATCAACATCATCAAAACAACATCAAACATCACAATATCATTATCAAAACAACATCATCCATCACAACATCATCAACAAACATCATCATCAAAACAACATCAAACATCACAAACATCATCATCAAAACAACATAAAACATCACAACATCATCATCATCAACATCAAACGTCGTTACATCATCAACAACACAACATCACAGCATCAAATATCACAACAACATCATCAAAACAACATCAAACATTATCATCATCAAAACAACACACATCATCGCCATCTAGAAATTCCCAAAGCGCCTCCAATTTTCTCATCCTCACTATCATTCGCATCAACTAAATTCGTATCAGTCCTCGTCGATGCATCCACATCTCAGAATATGATCGTCCTGTTCCTCCTCCGATACTCTAACCACACCAGAACCACATGCACCAAGCACTGCAGCGAGTAACCGCAGATCCAAACCCTAATCGGCACATTAGGCCTCTCCTCCACTATGCAAATCAACATCACCACCGACACCACAATGAACGCCAGGTTCCACACCATGTCCAGCGCCACCACCGGAGTACCCCGGTTGGCGCGCGCTTCATCCAGATGTCGTGTCATTCTCTCGAACCAAGATCGAGGCTCCTTCGGCTCGTTGCACGCATATGGCGTTGCCGATTGAGTCGCCACCGCCGCAGATCCCTGACGGTGCGTAGAAGAAGAATCATGGATCTGTCTGTTGGGGAGTCGATTAGGGCTTATATTGATAGGGTCAGGGTTGAAATTGTTGAAACGAGGCTTGTTATTGGAATTGTTGGTGTATTTCCTCATATAAACCTTGTTGTTTTGATGATGATGATGACGATGATGATGACGTTGATGATGATGATGATGTTGTGATGTTTGATGTTGTTTTGATGTTGTGATTGTAAACCTAGCTTAAATTATTGCGTTCTCCCCAGTTGTTTTGATGATGATATTTGATGTTGTTTGATGATGATGTTGTGATGTTATTAAATGAGACTAAATGGTGCATAAGAAAACTTTTAGGACTAAATGGTTCAACTTTTCAGAGAATAGGATTTATGGGTAAATTTTTCAAAATAAAATTAAAAAAATTCACTCAAAATAAAGAGAATATTTTAGTCTTTTTACAAAATATTAAATTATTTCCAACCAAACATTCACTATTATTATGATATCTATATAAATGGAAGTAGTTAACTCGGTGGTGCTACATGCACCAATTGATGTATACATTAGTATACCAACTAGTGTTATGTCATTATTACAGACCCCACCTATTATATAAATTACAAATACCCAAAATTTCTAAAATTATACCACATCATCTATTAGTATATTAGTTAATATATTAATTAGTACATATACCATTATTCTTTAAGTTACGGTATTGATTTGTTTTGATTATAAAGACATAATGAAATATATTGTTGTGAAATGCAAACTATTTTTAAATTTTTTATTTTCAATTTCACCTTAATGTTTTTTCTATCTCTACTTTCTTCTCTCTCTATTCTAATATACTACCATCATCAATTGCCGCCTACTGTCAACAGCAAATTCGCCAAAAAATGACTAGAGACTGTCGATAGGGGAACACCCACAACAAACAAATGTACACATGAGTAGACAGACAGATAGATAAAAGTTAGGTAAAAAGTTAAAAAAGATAAGTCTCCGATATAAATTTAAAATGGAAAAATGTTTAAGGGTCTTAATTTTTGTGACTCAAATGGCTCAAAATTGTCAAAACGACGTCGTTTTGACAATTTTGATGTTGTTTTGTATTCAAAACGACGTCGTTTTGGCAATTTTGATGTTGTTTTATATTCAAAGCGAGCGTTTTGACAAATTCATTTATTTAAACAACAAAAATTAGAACTCCCTACTATTGTTGTTTAAAATGAAAGTATCCTATTATAAGGATACTAAAAACTAGTCGCTCTTTTATAAATCTCCCATGTGATTTCCAAAATATAACATGTATGCAATCCAAAAGTATGAAAATCTTATTTTAATGAAGTTCAAATTTTAAAATTTCTGAAATTGGAGAAGCATGATGCCATTTCTGCGTCAGCTACATTATTATTCTGTAAATTTTAAGGAAATTAGAGAAGCACCATGATGCCATTTAAGCCTCAGCTACATTATTTTTATTTTTTTATTTTAAATTTTTTTTTGGATAAGCTCTGTACCTGAAAAGATACTAGTTCTGTTGTTATCGAATGTGACCACATTGTACAAGTTTGGAACCTTATGGGGAACAACTAGTGGGTTAGGAAAGGGATTTAAAAAGTCAAGAGAGAAGAGTTTTTGTATGCATAGTCCACAGTAAATTAGATTGTGTAGACTAATTTCATGGCCCTGCCATTGCTATTTTTATGATTCGATTAATTTGTTTTATAGACTTTAGTTCATAGATCTTACGTTCAAAGATTAATAATGACCTAATAATTAGTCACATTATTTCTTATATTTGATACCAAAAAAAAAAAACTTGCTTGGACATAACAGAAAAATAACCGAGGTTAAAAAATAACGCACTATAAAGAGTATCATTATAGAATCAAATAAGGATGATTGAACATATAAAATTTACATAAATTGGTAAAAACTCTGCCTACATCTAGTAGAGGAAACATTGTCTGTATAAAAAATAAAATAGTACAATAATAAATTAAAGTTTGAACACCCAAACATGAATCACTTGTATACCCGAAGAACACACCTCCCATCTGAGTTTTCGGCTTTCACATGAACATCTCGCACCACTTGTTCACTCCTTTTCCGTTTACCCATACTTAGAAATGTACCTTTATGTACACATAACAAGGGTATGTGGAATGTGAAACACTTACATACATGAACAAAAATAAATGTGTACAATTATCCAATAACCTCCTGTGAGATCCAGAAAATTCTCTTATATAAATTGTTGAAGAAATCTAACGAAAATATGAGTTTTGCCCCGTAGATTTGCAAAGATAAATATGATTGACACCACCCAATCGGGATTGCCGGCCGGGATAGTCCAATGATAAAACTAGAATTCTTGGATCAAAGAGAATAGATGAAGAACTTGTAAAATGTGTGTGTGTGTTGTAGAGATGTGACATACCTTTTTTCTATGAGATGCTCTGCTTTTATAAAGATGAGTTTGACTTATCTTAGCATTTATTTGATGGGCTTTCTTACTTGGGTTGGGCTCATTTTTAGAACTTGTTCGGTTTACCCCAATAAGCTAAAATATTTTGAATTACCACACTTAGAATCTTTACACCACAATCTCATTAGAACATGAAGCAACTAACTATATTCGAAATAACTACATTAGGAATTTGAACCATCCCAACAAAAACAGATGAGAAGTATTAGTATAAACACAAGTCGTTTTTTTTTTCTTCTTTTCTTTGGGCAAAAAAATAGGATAAATTGTGTTAAAATTATCAGATCAAAGGCTTGACAATCATGGTGAAAAAACATAAACAAAAAACCCGGTACAAGCTCTGAACTGACTTCATTCTCAAAATTTAACCAACCTAGTTATAAAATGTCAAAAACTGCTAAATTCTTTTGCCAAATTGAAAGGAAAAAAAAAAAGGAGTTTAAATTGCATCGATCAAATGGAGCAAACCAAGGTGCAGCACCTTCTAATAATTGTTAGGACAAGAAAACAACTGATTCCAACTTTAAAAACATATTGAAGAATTTAATTTTCTTTTTTTTTTTAAAAAAAAAAGTAAGATAATAACATCAAAATCACTTTTCTATGAAGATATATATAAGATCACAAAGGTGGAGCTTATGGTAGGTCCACCAAATCGGACTGCATGATCCAATCCACAACCGTTAACTAGAGAGAAACTCTTCTCATTTGAGAAGCCCTTCAATATTGGATCAAGCATAACATAAAAGACAAATCTAAAAACCTGAATGGTACCTTTGGGTAGATTAGCTTTGCATCTATCTCTTTGCAAATTTGGAAATCCAAAAATAGAAAAAAAGAAAAAAAAAATTTATGATAGTAAGTTAAATGCACAAGGATGCTATGAGATATATGCTATAGCCAAATCTATGAGACTTGTCAAATTTTACTGGGTATTTCAACCTCTCAAAAGCATTCACATCTTGTTAAATGGACTTTTTCCTAGCAAAACAACACGGATAGAAGTTCAAAAGGTGACTGCGGAAGAGCTTCGTTTTTGGTGGCTTGTTTAGATACGAGAGAGGAAAGTGGGTATGAGGTTACTACAGGAAGCTAGAGAAAGTAACTGCTATTGAGGTTCAGTTTTGGTCATCTACAAAGGCTTGACAATCATGGCGAAAAAACATAAACAAAAAAACCCGGTACAAGCTCTGAACTGACTTCATTCTCAAAATTTAACCAACCTAGTTATAAAATGTCAAAAACTGCTAAATTCTTTTGCCAAATTGAAAGGAAAAAAAGAAAAAAAAGAGTTTAAATTGCATCGATCAAATGGAGCAAACCAAGGTGCAGCACCTTCTAATAATTGTTAGGACAAGAAGACAACTGATTCCAACTTTAAAAACATATTGAAGAATTTAATTTTCTTTTTTTTAAAAAAAAAAAAAAAAAGTAAGATAATAACATCAAAATCACTTTTCTATGAAGATATATATAAGCAACATGTTATGTTACATACCATCACAAGAGACACATCCTTACACAAATCACCAAAAGCTGTTCTGGTGTTTAGGTTGTAATACTCAATAATAGAAAACTCCATATACATAATAAGAATAAAACTAGTAGAGATGTATACACACAATAGAGGGAGTCTATTACTTCACTTCAATTTCAATTAAATTCACGATGACCAGCAGCAACACTCAAGCAAGACACAGATCGTGAGACCCAAATCCTCCTGGTACTCCTCCACCACCACCATGGTGAAGGTTAGGGTGACTTGGTTGCAGCCGGAATGCATATAGGTTTGAGACCCCATTTGAGAAAGCAGCTGCAGAGTCATAGTCTCCGTCGTTGTCCACTAACCCATACTGTGGATCTTCACATTTGGCCTCCTACATTATATACATCAAATTCTATAGTAGCCCATAATTACATAATCAAAATCTCTAACTTTAATATACTAAAGAACTATTAATGAATCAGAAAAATTAAAAGAAGAAGACTATTAATGAATCAGAAATATTAGAAGAAGAAGAAGAAGAAGATAAAACTAACAATTATGTGCTGTGATACTTGGGTTAGGCCTATCCCAGGCCTATTTCAACTATTGGAACCATTCGTTTTATAGAACCTATCACGCATATTTATGTAAGAGATTAAGTGGATCAGATACTGATAACTATAATCATGGCCTAATTATTATAAAAAAACAATTTTTAATTATTATCAAAAGTATGCTTGTCGTTTATGCTTTTAAAAACAAATGTGATCTGTCATATAGTTTCGAATGTCCAATTAACCTAAATTTTTTCATAACAATCTTCTGAAACAGGCCCGCAATGGATTCCTACAAGCTTTATAGCAGCAGGAACCCTCTTGCTAGTTTGGGTACATGTTATACCTTGGGTACAACAGGCCCTGCTGCACCCATGAATGGGGTTTGTTTAAATTGTAAAATTCGCCAAACAAGTAATTCATACAAAAATTAAACTATATGCATATTGATAGCTATATGATCAGATCATATTTGTTTTAAAAAAATTAGAAAGTTTATTTTCAAAATCACATTTATTATTCATTTTTTAAAAACAAATGTGATAGGATCACGTGCTTGCCGATGTTCAATTAATCTACTTCTTTACTTGAATGATTTGTTTAGCACATTTTAAATAATGAACCGTTCATATAATCTTGATGTTCTCGAAATAAGCCCACCCAAGAGAGGCAACTAGGCCTACTGTGCCTTGGGCATAAGTACCCCAACTCTCATTTTAGTCAATACATAGAATTTATAAGCAAAAAAATAGTTAGAAAACTTATTGAGTGATTCAGATTCAGTCAAGGTGTGAATTTTACCATATAAGAGTTGAATATGGACTTACCTTATTTTTCTAAGTATATCTTTGTGCATAAGTTCTATGAATATATTTTTACTGTTTTGGAAATTTAAGATTCAACTTTATCAGTAAAAATTCCAATTTGAGCCAAATTAATCCAATTTCAAACATTTGTCAAAATAGGTAACAAAATAATAGTAATACGATTCATCTATGATCCCTAAAAGATGGGTTCCTTGTCACTTTAGCTCTCAAAGTCTGAATATCATAGGTGTATTTTATAATCCATTAATGATTTAAAATGTCCATTTGAATTTTATTTAATTTGAATCAAATTGAATATTCCAAGGACAAAATTATAATTAGAGGATGAAAGTGGCATGAACTTAATTTAGGAATCATAAATGTATTTTATCTGGAAAACAAATTAACAACTTTTAGGTTCAAGATACTTACATAGTCCAATAGGAGGTTTCCATGCCTTTCTTCCAGGTTCCTTACCTGCAACAACAGTGAATGATCCAAATCCAAAAACAATTTTGAAATGGGAACAACAAAAAAGTGCTAGAAACAATTGCATGTTCTAAAATTACTATTAGATGATGCACTAACCCACTTCCTGTAAGTCTCTGTCTGAGTTTTCAACACATGGTACTGTTACAAAATTCATGAAGCTTTGGATAGTTAGCTAAATTGATCTATAATGATCATCAATTTTAGTAAGTCTGTAGTTTTGCATTAGACTGCTTGATCAGTCTATCATTAACCTTGTTCAAAGATGCAAAAGAATAAGTAACAAGAATTTTCTTTTGTGAGATTGGGGATTGAAGATGTAAGAGGCGAGATACAAATATGACGAGATATGTACAATGTTGACATGATTATCTAACAACAAATAAATCTATTTCATAAATATAACATAAAAAAAAATAATTAGTACAAATATATTAATGTTTTATTATGTCAAAGAATGCAAAATCATTTTCCACATCATACATTATGGAAATCAAATATTGTAAACTATAAGTAATCATAATACAAATTAAAAGCTTTAGCTTTGGAATTCCTAAATTTAAAAGGTCAACGGGAAAAAAAAATTAGTAAGTGTAAATCCACAATGTTTTTATTTAACATTAGAATATGAGTTAATTTTTGTTTCTTTTAATGAATTTCATGCATATCTAAGTAATAGACATGTGCTTTTTACGCATTTGAAACTTGTTTTTATTTTTTTTTTCTAGTGTGTCCAACACGTGCTAGATGTGTTCAATGAGTGTTCATGTCCAGCACGTATCCCAACATGAACACAACATATCAATAGGAATGATTAACGTTCTACATGTTTCGATTATATTTAAGAAGACAATCAGAAGTGTAATATTCTACATGCCTCGAATTCACACAAACCAAATAGTCTTCTAAAACTTTAAGCAAATAAATGAACTAAAGGCAGTTTCTTAATCCTTACCCATCACCAAGGCCACAGGATAACCAATGTTAACAATGTAAACCCCATTTTTGTTGTAATGCCAGACCAATCTGTTGCTCTGGGGCTCAAAGGGATTGCATAGATCATTTCTTTCTCAAAACAGAAACAACCATTGATCCATGTGATATTCCCATTCAAACAACTCTTATCCCAATCAATTAGAGCAACATATGTAGCACCCTCCAAGCAAGAGATAATCAGATTGATTACTTGAAATAATGAAAGATTCGGAAGCCATACATATCCCTAGATCTGAATATTGTTACCACTGCCCATTCTCCATTCCAAACCCGCAAGCAAAATTGCACCCTTTCAATAATCTCCTCCAAGTATACAATCCAATATCAACATTACAATAAAAAGAGTTTGAGAAATACCTTGCGTTCAAAACTTTAGCACACAAGGATTGTGGTTTGAGTTAAGTTTTTTTTTTTATCAGCAAAACAAATCTTTATTAATGGAATCATTCGAATTATGAATGAGTACATCAATAAAGAGAAGTTTGGAGCTAGCAAAAGCTCCAAGCTCCAGTTGGTGAGAAACCAACAACAAAAAAGGAAGAAAAACCAGAAAAAACACAAGCCTTCCACATGAACCAGCAGCAACAGAGCAAAAATGGCTGTGGAACCATGTACAGATAGATAACAGAGATAAGCCATGAGCTGCACTTCACATTATCCTCCAGCAGAGCAAAATTAGTAGAACAGATAGATAGCAGAGATAAACCATGAACTGCACTGCAGCCCTTCAAATCATTCTACACAACCATTATCTCCTATCAGCCAAGTAAATAGAGCTAGAGTAGAGATAAATCAAATAGAAATCAGCACAAACCAGTGCACTACAGATAGCAATAGATAGCAGAGAAGAACCATGACCTGCACTGTAGCCCTTCAATTCATTCTACACACCTATGAACTCCCATAAACACCCCTAGTTCCTACACTTCTACAACTGATAGTATTTACATTACCTTCAACCTCCATGACTTTTGGATCAGGTATTTACCCCTTTTGAATCTGCATATCATCAACCAAGAATAAAGTGGCTTCTTCACAGGCTAGCAAAAACAAAGATGTCCTGACTAAACCCATCAAAACTCTACCCAGCTCAGTACAACAAAGCACCTCCAAAGCACATTCTGATCTGCCCTAAATTCTGAGATGAAATCATTGGTTGAGAAATGGAACTCTTTCAGATATGAAATCAACCACAGAGCAATCCTAGTCTTAACCAATTCACACAACTCCATCAAATTTGGGTTAGCTGCCTTAAACATACATTCATTCCTAAGTTTCCAAATTGACCACAACACAGACAGTGGGATAGCACTCTAAATCTTTCTTTCCAGCCTCTTCATCATTCCTCCAGCCTACCATAGCAACAGCTGATCCACCGAGCCTGGTAATGCCCCTTGAGTCCCTCATCAATTCAATAAATCAGTCTAGACCCTCCACACAAATGGACAACAGATCAAAACATGGTTCACTGACTCACAATCAACCTTGCAAAACACACACAGATTAGCCCATTGCCAGACAAAACACTAATTCTTTGTAAAAACTCCACAGTCTTAATTCTATTTTTCCAAGCTAACCACCCAAATACTTGAACTTTAGGGGGGACAAAATTAAGCCATACCAACTTAGTAATTAGAAGAGTTGGGCTACTATTACGAACAGAGAACTATACAAAGAGGCTCTGAAAACCGACTTGAAGATGATCTTTGTCGAGAGGCCTATCCACTTGATCGACCCTCACTGCAGTCCTGCTTCCAATTTATTCGATGATTTTGAAGCCCCACCATTTCTCACTCATACAACACTCTTGAATGAAAGATTCCAACCTCTTAGAGACTCTTTCCTATCATAGATAACCCTCGAGTAATACTTTTCTCTAGAGATAGTCTATATAGACTTGGGAACTCATCTTTCAAACAAAGATACTGACACCATCTATCATCCCCAAAACTAATCCTTCTGCCATCCCCAACTATCAACTGAAAATTGTTCACAAAAACTTCTTGGAAATTGTTTCTGTGTTCATCAAAAGCGTAATGCCTTTCCACATATTTGACTGATTATTCCCAGGTATAGAGAGAGGCAGCCAGCTTGCATTTTTTAACTTATACCTGCTGCATATAACTCTCTTCCACAAAGCTTCACTCTCACACCCAAACCTCCACCACCATTTTAGTAATAAGCAAAGGTTAACCTCTCTCACCCTCCTAATGCTTAACCCTCATTGTTTCACACTTTTGCATAGCTCCCCCTATCTAACCATATGGATTTTCTTCTTAATTTCTGATCCTCCCCACAGAAATGTAGTTTGGAGCCTCTCAACTTCTTTAGCAACCCCTTCAGGCATTCTGAAAAATGACAAGTAGTACACTGGTAGTGAAGATAGAACAGCTTTAACAAGTGTTAATCTCCCCGCAAAAGACAGCAACTTCCTTTTCCACCTAGCTAGCCGACATCAAATTTTATCCAAGATGGGCTTCCATGTAGATTTCTTTTTTGGATTAGCCCCTAAAGGTAACCCAAGGTAGCTGATTGGTAGTGCCTTTACTTTGCAATTCAAGATTGGGGCAAAACTAGCCATGTTTTCATCTGGAACCCCCACACCACATATAACACTCTTATGGTAGTTGATTCGCAGCCCTGATAGAACCTCAAAGCATCTAAGCACTCTTTTCAAGTTCCTCACCTCATCAACCTCTACTGCACAGAATAGCAAAGAGTCATCCGCAAACTAAAGATGAGATAATATGACACCATTTGATCCAATCTTCACTCCTTGGACAAGGCCTAGAGCTTAAGCTCTGGACAATAAAATATGTAGCTCTTCTACAACTAAATTAAACAGGAAAAGGGACAAAGGGTCACTTTGTCTTAAACCCTTTTGCGGACTGAACTCTTCAGTTGAAGACCCATTAACAAGCACTGATATTCTAGTAGATGTTACACATTCCTTGATCCAACTGATCCATTTATTTCCAAACCCAAATTGAGACATCATATAGAATAAGAAACCCCAATTAATGGAATCATATGCCTTCTCAAAGTCCAGCTTAATAATTAGTCCCTTTTTCTTTGCCTTATTCCATCCATCTACCACCTCATTCGCAATTAACACACCATCTAAAATGTTCCTCCCACTTAGAAATGCTGTATGGGTTTTACTAATTATGTGTGGCATCACTTCTTTCAATCTATGAGATAGCAACTTTGCTAAGATCTTATATATTGACCCCACCAAGCTTATAGGCCTATAATCAGTTAGCCCTTTAGGATTCTCCTTCTCTGGTATAAGGGTTATAAAGGAGCTATTGATACCCTTAACCAACATTCCATTCTTATGGAATTCATTTAAAAAGTTTATCACATCACACCTCATCACTTTCCAGAATTTTTGAAAAGATCCCATATTAAAACCATCTAGCCCTGGTGCTTTGTTCTCATCACAAGACATCACTGCATCTTTAATCTTAGCCTCTAAAAACATTGCTTTAAGTTTGTCAAAACCACAACTTCCTTGTACTAAGTTGAAACTCCCTCCTAACTGTGGCCTTCCTCCCCAATCTTCATTAAAATGACTCTTGAAATATTCAAACACTTTTCTCTTCACTTGAGTAGGTTTCTCATATACCACCTCACCCTCTGAAATTGAATTTATCTCATTCCTTACTTGCCTACACTTAGTCATCACATGAAAGAATCTAGTGTTCTTGTCACCCTTCAAAGCCCAATTCATCCTTGATTTTTGGATCCACATTCTTTCCACCATCTTGCTCAACTTCCATACCTTTTCCCTAACCTCCTTTCTTCTTGCTTTTTCTATATTACCAAGCTCTCTACCCTCAGCAACAAGATCGAACTTATACAAGTTAGCTTTTGCTGCTTCTAGGTTAGTGATTATATTCTCAAACACCTCCACATTCCATTTTTTAAGACCAACTTTCAGAGTTCTTAGCTTTTGTAGAAGAATAAAGCCAGCCCAACCCACTATATTAGCCTCCTTTCAGCAGCTCTTCCAAAAAGCTTTGAAGGCTTTATGAAAGAACCATACATTTTGTACCCTGAAAGGTTTAGGCCCCCAGTGTCGGCCATCCTCCTTCACTAGGAGAGGACTATGATCAGAGAGTAGCCTAGGCAAACCCCACAACTTCAAGTTAAATACCTCAAGCCACTTTGGATCTACTAATACTCTATCAATTCGACTCCACTTTTCACCTTCTCCTAAGTTACACCATGTAAACTTCCTACCACACAATGGCAAGTCAGAGACTTCACAACTTTCAATGAACTCATTAAACTCCCTCATCCCCTTGTCTCTTCTAAAGCACCATTTTCTTTCACCAATGTTTCTTATTTCATTAAAATTCCCACCCAAGCACCAAGGTTTAGGAAAATCCTTCTTTAATTTGACTAAGCTATTCTAGAGCTTGCTTCTTAACCCCACTTCATTAGGTGCATAAACATTAACAATTGCATACTCAAAAGAATTTAAAAAGGTACCTGAAAGCAATATGAACCTCATGTTGCTACAACACTCTGCTATCTGAAACACCTCTGGGTCCCACACACAAAGTAATCCCCAGCTGCACCCTCATAGTCCACAGTCATAAATTCCATGTTATCCTTAGGCCACAATGACCCTACTTCAGGCTCCAAGATCTCAGTTCTTTTGGTGTCCTAGAACAACACCATAATTACCTGTCTTTCCTCCAAGTGCTTCTTAATCTTTCATTTCTTTTCCTTCTTGCCCAACCCTCTTACATTCCATGTTATTAATTGCATAGCAAAATGATGATACTCCTTTGTTCCTCCCCAATTAACAGGTACTTTATGTCCCACCTGTTTCTCCCCCTCCAATTCTTTGCTTATTCTTCAGCTCAAGCTCTACAATCTGATGAAGCACTTTATCTTCATTCCCATTGTAATTTACTCCCAACACTTCCCCTATTTTGAGTTGCTTGAAATTTGCGGTTAATATATGCCTCCCTTTATCGACCCATTATCAGCAAAGGTGATAGAGATGGTTGCTCTTTCGCTCTCCACCTTAGACTTTTGGTATTGCTTTGCTTGTTGAGGCCCTTCTATGCCCATATCTTCGAAGTAGACTAAGGGGACCCTTTTTGGGATGTAAGTACTCATGTTTAGCTGAAAAACTAACCTTCTTCTTCCCTTTTTTGTTTTGTGCAAGTCGAAGACTAGGCTCCAGCTCCTGAGCTTTAGATGCACTTGGGCTACTTTCAACTGTCCCAGCTGTAACCCCATCCACCTTACTATTGCTAATTTGAACCTTAGGACCATTTTGTGAGTTTTGAATCCTTGGGCTACTTTCAACTAACCCAGCTGCAACCTCACCCTCTTTAATATTGCTAATCTGATCCTTAGACCGATTTTGTGATTTTTGAATTTCCATTAGCCCATATCCTTGACATAATTCTTTACTCTAGCCCAATACCACTTCTATTTGTACTCCAGGTCTATTTAGACTTCACCCACCTAGGCTTCGAACATAGCCTGGTGTTAGTAACTGATCATCCATGCTCTGCCTTATCCCACTGATAGTTGCCTCAAACCCTACGTTATGGTTCCCTAGGTCCATCATTGCCCTGCATTCCTCTCTATTAGTTGGTGACCCTATATTGTTGTTCTCAATTCCCATTGCCAACTCTACACCACTCCTTGACTCTGCAACCGCCGTATCACTTCCCCAGCACCTCTCTTGCTCCACCTCCTCATTCCTCCTCCCCCTACGTGGGTTGAACCTAGTGTCCACCCCATTCTAGATGTCCAGACCATGGTCTGAGTCATCCTCTATGTCAGCATCTCCTTCCTTGTCTCTGTTGGTCTTTGCCATGTCCTGGTTCTATAAGGCATTTGAACTACCTAGTTCCTTCATCTTTTGATTCTTTTGGCACTGGCACACCACATTCATCTGTTTTTGTATCACCACTTGTTGTTCACAAACTCTCACTGGGTATGACACACCTCGGCACTCCAAATCTACAACCTTATTAATTGGTTCCATGCATTTAGTAGATATCTTTATCTTGGCACATGCAAAAGATTTGGGTTGATTCATATCTCTCTCGCAGTACAAAAAATGGCCCATAATCCACCAATCCTCTTCACATTTGTACTATTCCAGAGATTCAACGGAATGCCATAACAACTTAACCAAACACTCCTTTCTTGCTCTAGAACCAGTCCAGATTTGCCTTCTAAAATAATCTCGCACCATTCCATAATCAATTCCTTAATGGGCTTTAATCTCTGTAGCATCTCCTCCTTAGACCTGAATGTAATCACCACCTCACGACCCCCACTTTCTCTCACCAAGACATCCTCCACTCCTATTGCTTCAATTTCCTTTTTCAAGTTAACTGTAGCATAACTCTCTTTCAAGCGAACAACTACACTCTCATACAACCACTCATTCCCTATTTCTTCCACCTTTAGTGTAATGTTTTCACGGGCAACACATGGTTTGCCTCTTACCGCCTCTGCGTATGATCTCTGATCTGTCAAGACTGGTACCCACTTTCGTCCATCACCTCGATGGTCATTTTGCCCTTTAGCTGGATGAGGACCTGGCTTTGTTGATACAACTCTCCCTAACTTCTCATTCCCAAGATTCGCATGTTTCACTTCGATTGCCTTATCATCCACTCATAGCCCATTGGCTTTTTGCACTGCAACAGTGGCCGCCACAAGACAATCAAACCTTACAAAGCCAAACCTTGTGTTAGTTGTCCTTCTTCTTTTACGTGGGATGAATACATCTTGCACCACATCAAACTTATTGAAGAGGGTGTAAAGCCTCCCCGGGCTCACTGAAGTTGGTAGATTATCCACGAATATGGTGAATACATCTCTACATCCTTCATGCCTCCGTCATTCTTGCATACCCCTCTGCCTTACAACTGGGATCCAGCTTCCTTCCTCTTTCGCCATCTCATATGCCTTAAAAATTGAAAACTTAAACCATAGAAATTAAAGTGAAAAAACACCAAACACCAAACTTATTTAAGTGTTGTGCCTAAGGGCCAAAAACAAACACCAAACACACACACAAATGAGACACATAAGATTTACATGGTTTAGTAAGACGCCTACGTGCACGGCCAACATATTTCACTATATGGACAGTAAATTACAATAATGGAGGAGAAGACAACACTCTTTACGCAACTCACACTCTCACACTTGTTTGCAGAACACTCTAATTGCTACACTTGTGCTCATTCTCACTTCTACTTCTGAACTTTGAACCTCTTACATGCACTCTGTATTTATCAAAGTTTTAAAAGGCTTTATTGAGACTCGCCTCAAGACTAAGGTAAAATGTATCAAGGCTTTGATTTTTAGATTTTACTCTTCAAAGGCTTATGCATAACAATTTGAGACATGCGCCTTAAATGTGTCTTGCACACCTTTTGCGCATAAGCATATGAGAAGTACTTATATAAAAAGGTTACCTTAGGTTTTTGTTAAACTTAGTCTAGCGAATTGTTTAAACATAAAAAAGCAAAAAATAAAAATTAAAAAAAAACCCATTTTGCAATATATTGTAAAGGAAAAATTAAGTAAATGACCAATTAATAAAAAACACAATTAATTCTCAAGTGAGAAGCTCAATCACTAAAATTAAAGATATTAATTTCACTTTCAGTGAAGGTAAATTTCATTTTTTGCTGTGACATGTTCAATACTTTAAGGAGAAAAGTATTTACACTTTTATATTTATTTATTTTTATTATTTTAAAATATTTAATTTATTCACTAAATATTAAAATTCAAAATTCAAAATGCTTAAGCCTAGTCTCAAGAGAGATAAAACGTCTCAAATTACGCATTCGCCTTTAAAAACTTTGATATTTATATACGCAATGGGATGATCAAAATCTTCACAACCATCAACAAGCCACTAACAATATTGATGGCAACCACTCTACACAACCACCCTACAACAGGATAGATCGGTTGAAGCCAACACCAAATCAGCAGCTGCATTCCGTATTCTCTCTTTTCTTCATTTGCAGCAATATTTGACATTTTTGAATCTAAGAATCAGAGCCAATAAACAAATTAACAACCTGCAACCTTGTTTTGCAAACAACGCCTTATTGAAAGCTTTTAGATCCCTAAAACCTATTCCCCCATTAAACTTCCTTGTGCAAAGATTTTCCCAGCGCTTCCAATGAATTTTTTTTTGCCTCAGATCTACCCAACCAGTATCTAACTATAGGTCTGAAATGTCATCACGTAATCCCACTAGAACTCTGAAACAAGACATTACATACGTTGAGATGGCCAAGGCAACCTTCTTGATAAGGACCTCTCTTCTAGTATGTTAGAGAAACTTCTTTTTCCATCCTTTGATACACTTCCAAACTCGGTCTTTATGTTGTTGAAGAACTCCTTTTGCGACCTTCCCACCAAGATTGTGGCATACAACTATTTACATTTCCACTAGAGATTGGAGCCCCAAAAGGTCCCTAATCTTGTCCATAGTTTGCTGAGATTTCTTCCTACTAAAAAAGACAGTAGACCTTTTGAAATTTGATTTGTTGCCCAGAGCCCCTTTTCTTGATGGATAAAAATCTCCTTAACCATCGCAGTTTCATCCATGCTTGCATTGCAAAACACTAAGCTTATCATTAGCAATCAACAAGTGTGAAACACTAAGACTGCTTTTACAGAGTTTCAGCCACTTGATCAACCCTTCTTGCTCTACTTTCCCAAGAAAAGAAGAGAATCCCTCCATGCAAATGAGAAATAAGGCAAGAACGAACCCTTGCCTAAGTCCTCATCAGCCAATAATAAGAACTTTATAGCTGATCATCATTTAAAAAACTACTCTCTCTAAAAACCTCTCTCTCTTTCAAAAACCTCCTCCCCGGGCCTTTCTTTTGGGCCGGCCGGCCGCCGCCTTTGGCTATGGCGGTCGGCTGGGCTAGCATCTGCCGTTAATAAACTTGAGTCTTCCCGATATCTTCCCACCCGGGGTGTTTGGTGTGCTGCGGTGTGTGTCTCTCGGTGGTGATTCCGGAGCAGCGGTGTGTTTTAGCTATTTTGTTGGGGGTTTTTGGTTGTGTTGCTACTGCAGGGTCGTCCAGATCTACACTCGGCGCTATATGCGGCGGGGAGCTTGAGGTGAACTTGGTTCACTTCTTTGGAGAAGGAGTGATGCTTGGTTTGGACGGAAACTTGGGTGTCGGAGTCTTCTCGAACTGTCTGGGTTTCATTAAGCGCTCCTATTCGTGTGAGAGTTGGAGGGTGTTAGAAGACGATCTGGAGGAGGAAGAAGACCTGGCTGGTGGGTCGGGTTTTGGATCTGTGATGGTGCTATAGTGGTGCTCAGTGGGTTTTCGGTGGTGGTGGTGCGGTGTGAGAGGTGGGTGTTGGCGGTGAGTAGCATGTGGGCGTGGGCGGGGTTTTTTCGGCGATGGGTGTTTGGATCGGCTGAACAAGTAGTCTTGTCGGAGATGTTCATGGTGGCGTGGGTGTTGTTCTGCGATGGTGCTATAGTGGTGCTCAGTGGGTTTCCGGTGGTGGTGGTGGTCTTGTGAGAGGTGGGTGTTGGTGGTGTATTAGCATGTGGGCATGGGTAGGGGTGTTTTCATCGGCAGTGGGTGTTTAGCGATGGGTGGTGTTCGGCGGTGGGTGTTGGCGGTGTTTTGGCGATGGTGATGTTCGGCGGTGGCTATGGAGTTTCTCGGCGGCGTGCCTAGAGGTGGCGTGGGCGGCAGATTCGAGTGGGAGGCTAAAGTAGCAGAGGCGTGGGTAGCAGATTCGAGTGGGTGGTGAGTAGCAGAGGTGTGGGTGTTGAAGTTGTAGCTGAGAAGTTGTTCGATGTTTTAGGTTTTTGGGGTCTTCTTTGGGTTAGTTTATTTTATTAGTTTTGGGTGTTTTGGTGGGTTGAATATGTGGGACTCTTGTATTTTAAATTATTTAGTTAAGTTCTTCTTAGCTGTTTTGGTTAAAAAAAAAATTCGAGAGGCTTAGGGGTTGGTTGTATGGATGCGAGTAGCAGTAGTAGGGGTATTTTCATACTTCCGAATCTCTCTCGATGCATGTCGTCTTCCTGTACCTTTAATTTCATTTTGTTTAAATGAAATTTTTCTTTGCTGATCAAAAAAAAAAAGAACTTTATAGCTGATCGAGGTCATACACCTCAGGGTGAGGTGAATCCATTGAGAATTGAAGCCCAACCTTTCCATCATGAACTTAAGAAAAGACCACTCAACCTGATATAATATGCCTTATCATATCCAACTTTGAAAGTTGAATTGTATGTTTCTGGTATTAATTTTATAGCGGTTGACTTAGTTTACTGTTAGTTTCCATTTGATTTATATATAGTTCAACAAAAGATTATAGAAACTACCCAATTACTTGAGGCATTTTTTTTGTTGGGTCAATTGAAACGAGAATATTTTTATTTACAAACATCAAGACAATTACGTCAAATTAGACAATCAACTATTAACAAATTTCAACAACACAAATCCACAAGGCGAACACTAACGACCACTCCTATTACAAGAAAAAGGCCCATAATGAAGGAAACAAATAACTAGAGAAAGATTTATAGTAGGGAATAATAATCAATCTTCGCTAAAGACAAAGATTGACCTCCTAACTTCTCAATTAAGCGTATAAAAGTGTGACCAACATAGCTAATACGATCAGATAATGTTTTATTCTTTTTGCGGATCAAAGAAAAATATAAAAAAAAAAAAAGTCAGTTTGATGACTAGACTTTAGAGAACTCCAATTTTTTAAAGTTCAAAAATGTAAATACAAAATTAAATTAGGAATGGTGTTTACACAGAATCTATGTGATTGCATTTTAGTAAAATGTCATACATACAATTAATTTTTACAAGTTTAAAGAATACTCAAACGGCATAGCCGACCATGGTGACAACAAAGTGTTTTCAAAATTACCGCAAAAAATAAGGGTTGAACTATTATCTAGACACCACCATATCTCACATCCTTACATGTTCTTGATACATAATAATCCATGTTTCTCTTTCTTAAACCATGTTTCTATAGTTCCTTTAGTTTTTTACACCTCTTTTTCTAACTTAATTTCAATTAAAAAAAATTGTAACTTATAAATTAAAATCAACCAGTCCCTTTTTTTATTATTGAACTTAACTAATCCCCGGCATCACACGTGTCACTGCTAGTATTAAATTTATCTATCAATTTGTCAAAACTTAAGCACATTCAAATTATTATCTATTCTTATGCAACCCCATTTCCGTTATAGTTAGTGTCCAAGAGAGGAACTATTTGGTAAATTATTTCCCAATCAAAAAAGGACATATAACTCCCTTCTCCTTTCTTCTCTTTCTTGAGTTCCTTCATAATCTTTCTTTTTCTTTTCTTTCTTTTTTTTTTTTTTTTTGGTTTGATCGAAAAAAAAAATTAACACCATTTTCCCCTTTCCAGTGTCGAGGTGGAGCAAGGAGGATGGACAAGGGGCTGGAAATTAATTAAAGAGTTTTAAATAATAATAATAATAATAAAATTGAAGAGAAAAACTAAAAAATTTCGAAGAAAAAGAAGACAAATACAAAAATATAAGATCTAGACCTTGATAGAGTTGAAGCTACAACCTTTCGTTCGCGTACAATCGTCAAAGAAGCATCCATTTTTTGCTCAAGACCGCCCAGTTCCTCAATGCTCAGATCATTCAATTCCTCTCCGATTCTGTGCCTGTGAAACCATACCCTAGTTAGCTTCATCCATAAAATTCAACCAATATTTACTTGTTTGATCAAATCAATCAAAGCAGTGATCCATTTATATATAATTAAAAAAAAAAAAGACAAAAATAATTTTTTAAAATCAAGTATTGTGGCAATTTTTACCCGATCTCTCTCCTTAGTTTATTGTTGATCTCCTTCAGTTTTTTCAAATGTTCTTGCATCCTCTATTCACATGAACATTAAAACCCAACTAAATAATTAGCAGAGCCCCAAAATTTCTGTGAACATTACAAACTAATTTGGATACGAGAGTGAGAGAAGTGCAAATACTTCGTAGTGCGTGCTCCATAGATCGATCCCAAGAGCCTTCTGGTACTCATCAAAAATCTTTTTTGTC
The DNA here is from genome assembly GCA_025200525.1 of Camellia lanceoleosa. NCBI lineage: Eukaryota > Viridiplantae > Streptophyta > Magnoliopsida > Ericales > Theaceae > Camellia > Camellia lanceoleosa. The sequence continues at coordinate 73,577,099 of CM045759.1, read as the reverse complement.
CTAGTTTACAACAAACAAACATTAGGGTTTTCATATATAATTGGAAAAAATCATATATTGTTGAATAGATTTTAGAGGAACATACGTGATAGAGGGACTAATGTACTCATGAAACTTTCCAGTGTTAGAAAACATGATGAGTGAGACTTTGGCATCACAGAGAACAGTGAGTTCTTGAGCTTTCTTGAATATACCGTTCCTTCTCTTGGAGTAAGTGACTTGCCTATTTGTTGGGTTCTCTATCCTCTTTATCTCAATCTTTCCACGACCCATCTCTCTCTCTCTGCAACTCCAAAACCGCCACCGCCGCCGCCGTAGATCAGAGTAATGAAAACAAGGGTTTGTTTTCAATGAGGAAGGAGAAGAGAAGAGAGAGAAGAAAGAGAGGGGTGGGTGGGTTGGTTGCTATATCGGGAAAGAGAGAGTGAAAGTGGATTATTGAGTTACTAAAAACAAGTGTTTTGCCAATTTGATGAAAGAGTCTTTGCGTGGCTCTCTCTGTTTATTTTTACCGATAGACACTCATAACGTGTCAATGTCCACCCATTTTGATCTTGACAGGACATAACCATAGAACGAGGACGATGGCCAGCTTTCATGCTGTCATTCTCATGCAAAGTAAAGGGTATTGACGTCTCTCAACTTTCTGGGGATTTTTTGGGAGCAAATTAAAAAGTCGATTTTTAATTTTTTATTCATTTTGAGTTGCACCAGTTTTTATATTTTTTATTTATAAAAAAATAAAATAAATTAAAAAAGTTAAAAAATTAATTTTTTATTAACTTTTCAAAACGCCACACTATTTAGGGCTCTTTTGGGAAAGGGAATAAAACGCATGGTTTGCATTTTGGAAGTAAACGCAGGTTTCGTTTTTTGTCTCATTTGTGATGTGTAAAAATCAAGTTAAAAAATTACATAATTATTCTCAATATTTATATTTTGTAAGTTTGGGTAAAATGTAATTTTGTAAGTTGAATGAGAGTATCTTAGTCAAATCACTCTCAAAAAATTTGGTTAAAAGTAATTTTTTACCAACTTCTCAAACCACTCTAAAAAATCTTGGTTAAAAACAAAAAAAATTGATTTTTACCATCTTCCCAAAATAGACCTTAATACACATCTCTTTACATTTAAAAAATTATAATCTCATTTATCAAAAAAAAAAAAAAAATTATAATCTCATTACAATTTGTCATTTGAATTGATGTTATATTTTAAAAAAATTTAAATAATTATCTTGTATTTTTTCTATCATTTTTTCTTTTTATCATCATGATTATATTTTATAATTTTTTATTATTAAATTCTATCTAAACATATTCTTATTAAGTAATGATACATGTAACTCAAAAGACAACTTAAGAAGGGGGTGAATTAGGTTTTTATAATTAAAAATTAATAATACTCTAATAAAAATTATGACTAGCACAATAGATAAATATAGTTAATGAAATAAAAATAATTAAAATAAGTGTTCTAACAACTATGTCAGTTAATGATTTTAGCACAGTGAAAATGTGAAATATAGTTACAACAATTTAAATAAAATAAAGAGATAAGGGAGAGAGACAAACAAATTTATAGTGGTTCAGTTTCAACTCAGTCTACATCCACTCCTCAAACTTCACTTGAGATTTTTCACTATGCTCTAACTTCACAGGAGTACTAGCAACCTCTTTACAAATGGAGCAATCATTCACGGATTTTACACAGACTTCTAAGTCAAGAACACTGAGTGTACTACACTCTTATAAGGTTAAAAAGAATGTGCTTTTGCTTTCACAGAAAGTTACAAAAATTATCACTCAAAGATAAATTTAAAATGAATCTCTCGTTTTTCTGTAAACCTCACATAGGAAATATGGGTTTAAAGTTATACGTCTTAGTGTATAATTTCTGAAAAAAGATGTAAACAAAAATTGAAGAATACTCCTCAGAGAATTTTTCAGATAATAGATGTGAGTGATTATAGATAAAAGAATATTTTCTAGTTTTTTGTGATTTGTTTACATTAGAGGTTTTGGTATCTATATTGAAACTTATAATTGTTTATAGCCGTTGTATTCATTTGAATTTATAACTATTTATAACCGTTGTACTCCATTATTACTAATTTGAATATCTTCCACTCCATCATTACAAATTTGAATATCTTCCACTTGAACCTTTTGAACTGTTGCGGTATTGGACTGTTTGAATCTCTGTTTTTGGATTGTTTGAACTCCTGATTTAATCAAATATTAAATACATTTTAACAACCTTTAGGATAAAGGTTTAGGTGAGAAATAATGGGATAAAATAATTTTGATTCTATTTTTCTCTTTCAAATAAATCATCAAAATAAATTTTGATTCTATTTTTCCCTTTCAAATAAATTAAAACATAATTAAATAAACCATCAAAATAAATAAGTCTAACAATATCCCCTTTTTTTTTATGATGGCACACAATGATGTTTTGATTTGATTTTGGAGTAAGAAAAATTTCTCCTCAAGTCATGCTCCCTGAATTCATTTTTAAATACATAGGTTAGCATATGTGTAATAAATAAGCTTTAATTGGAGACATGATATGAGACTAAGATATCAAACTATAAATACATAATCATCAGATTAGTTCTCAAATAATATCATAATTTGAAAATAATACCATAATACATAACATCATATAATTACTCACCTTGTGACATTATCAAAAGGAAATCATGGGTCAGAATCTGGAGGAGGAAGAGGAAAATGATAGGGATAAATGACATCAAAAAATAGATAATCAAAACAGCAAAATTAAAATAAAATAATACCAGCAGAAATTAAACTTAATGAAACATTGGTGTTGCTGGAATGGTAATGTAAAAAAAATACTATGAGGGTTTAAAAAAAAATAAATGTATGCAAAATTAAATTTACCTCAAGATGTAGAACCCAAAAAAAAAAATTACGCAGTTGAAAATGGCAAACTGTTAAGGAGAATAAATGTATGAAGGCCTTGAGAGTATTCAACTGATGTAAATATTTTCATATCAATGTAGCAATACACATCATTTTAACAAAAATTCAAGTTTTACAGTCATAACAAAACTTTTTAAGTAGAAATCGACATTCCAAACTCGCCACGAATAAAATTGAAGCGATCTTCGCTTAGGGGTTTTGTGAAAATATTCGTCAATTACTTGTCGGTGTTTACAAATTCAAGTACAATATCCGCTTTTTGAACATGATCTCTTAAAAAATAATATCGAATTTCAATATGTTTTGTTCGTGAGTGTTGAACCGGATTTTTGCTTAAATTGATGGCACTAATATTATCACATTTTATAGGGATATGATCATAATGCAAATCAAAATTCTCCAATTGTTGTTTCATCCAAAGTATTTGAGCACAACAACTTCCGGAAACTATATATTCAGCTTCAGCCGTTGATAAAACAATAGAATTTTACTTTTTGCTAAACTAAGATACTAATGAGTTACTAAGAAAGTGACAAGTGCCACTGGTGTTTTTTTTTATCAAGTTTACATCCGGCAAAGTCAGCATCCGAGTAATTAATTAAATTAAATGCAACATCTCTAGGATAAAACAGTCCCAAATTTTGAGTACCAAAAAAATATCTAAAAATTCTTTTAACAACACTGAGATGTGATTCTTTAGGATTTGATTGATATCTAGCACACATACAAATACTAAACATAATATCGGTTATACTTGCAGTTAAATAAAGAAGTGAGCCGATCATATCTCAATTTTTTGTCTGATCAATGGACTTACCTTTTTCATCCTTGTCTAGCTTAATGTATGTGCTCATAGGTGTTTCAGCTATTTTTGAGACATACATACTAAACTTTTTAAGTAGTTCTTTTGTGTACTTAGCTTGATTGATAAAAATTCCATCCTTACATTATTTGATTTGAAGCCCAAGGAATAATTTAGCTTTCCCATCATGCTCATCTCAAACTCACCTTGCATATACTTAATAAATTCCTTACACAAGGCTTCATTAGTAGCACTAAATATAATGTCATCTACATATATTTGCACAATAAGTAAATCATCATTTTTAGTTTTAACAAAAAGTGTTGTGTCAACCATTCTTTTAGAAAAATTATTTTCAATTAAAAATTTACTTAATTGTTCATAATATGCACAAGGTGCTTGTTTCAAACCATATAAAGTTTTTAATAGTTTAAAAACATGATTTGGAAAAGCATGATCTTCAAAACCTAGGGGTTGTTTAACATAAACTTCCTCATTTATAAAACTATTAAGAAAGACACTTTTTACATCCATTTGATAAAGTTTGAAATCTCTAAAACATGCAAATGCAAGTAACATGCGAATGACTTCTAATCTAGCAACCGGAGCAAAGGTTTCATCGAAATCAATACCTTCTTCTTGATTGTATCCTTGTGCAACAAGTCTAGCTTTGTTTCTTATAATTGTGCCGGATTCATCAAGTTTGTTTCGAAAGATCCATTTGGTACCGATAATGGTATGATCTTTAGGTTTTGGCACAAGTTCCCACACTTTGTTTCTCTCAAATTGGTTAAGCTCTTTATGCATAGCTATCATCCAATGTTCATCGAATTCGACTTTTTGAAAATTTTTAGGCTCAATCTGCGAGAGAAAATCCAAGTTACTACAAATATTTCTAAGTGAAAAGCGAGTTTCAATACCTTTTGTAGGGTCACCTAGGATTAAATCCTTAGAGTGACTATGAACAAACTTCCATTCTCTTGGAAAATCATCATTGTTTCCTCTTTCTTCTTGAGGTGAGAGAATAGGTTGTTCAATCTTTTTGTCAACTTACATGGTTGGTTCTCTTCTTTGTAAATACTTAAATCTTCCATATTTGGTTCCAAATATATATTGTTATTAACAATTTGCTTTTGAGCAGAGATGTTAGTTTCATCAAATGACACATGTATAGATTCTTTCATAACAAGAGTTCTTTTATTAAAAACATGATAAGCTTTGCTAGTTAAGGAATAGTCAAGAAAAATTGCTTTATCAGATTTTGAATCAAATTTACTTAAGTTATCCTTACCATTATTATGCACAAAACGTTTACAACCAAAAACATGCAAGTAACTAATAATGGACTTTCTATCATGCCAAAGTTCATAAGGAGTCTTTTTGAGAACATGTCTAATTAATGCACGATTTAAAATAGAGCATACGGTGTGAACGGCTTCGGCCTAAAAATATTTAGGAAGATTATTTTCGCAAAGTATTGTTCTACTTATCTCTTCTAATGTTCTATTCTTCCTTTCTACTACACCATTTTGTTGAGGGGTTCTAAGTGCTGAAAAATTATGTCCAATACCATGCTCATCACAAAACAATTTCAATTTCTCATTTTCAAGTTCTCTACCATGGTCGGTTCGAATATTAGTAATAATAAAGCGTTTTTCATTTTGAATTTTACGACAGAGTTTTGTGAAAGAAGAAAAGGTTTCATCTTTGTATGCTAAAAACATAACTCATGTAAATCTTGAATAATCATCAACAATAAACAATAACATTTACCACCTAGACTAGATGTCCTTGAGGGACCAAATAAATCCATATGCAATAGTTGTAAAGGTCTAGTTATGGAAATATGAGGTTTTGATTTAAACGATATTTTAGTTTGTTTTCTTTGTTAACAAGCACTACAAAGATGATCTTCTTCAAATTTAATTTTTGGAAGTCCAATGACCAAATCCTTTCTCAAAAGTTTAGCAATTAAATTCATATGAGCATGACCAAGTCTTCTATGCCATAACCAACTATTTTCATGATTAACATATAAACATTTAACATCACTAGCATAGAGATCATTAAGATAAAAAACATAAACATTATCATGGCGATTACTAACGAATAAAGCTTTATGATAATTTGTGCTTTCAATAGTGCAATATGATTTATCAAAAATAACTCGATTATCTTTATCACATAATTGACTAATATTAAGTAGGTTATGCTTAAGTCCATCAACAAGTAAAACATTTTCAATAGAAGAGTTAGGAGGAATACCGATGCTACCAATACCGATGATTTTTCCTTTCTTGTTGTCTCCAAAAGTAACAAATCCTCCATCTTTTGATGATAGTTTAGTAAAGAATGATTTATTCCCGGTCATGTGTCTGAAACATCCACTATCAAGGTACCACTTCCCTTCTTTAGCTTTGGACTAAAACAAACCTACAAGATGACAATCAAGTGTTGGTTTTTGGTACCCATAGTTTCTTAGGTTCTTCTTGGTTAGTTTTGTTAGATCCCTTAACAATCCAAATTTTTTTAATTCCCATGTTTGTATTATTTTTGAATGGACAAGAAGATATATAATGGCCCCTTTTTTAACAATAATGACAAGTAATATGAGGGTGAATCATGAGAGGTGCATTTTCAAAAATTATATTGAGATTCTTTTATTTTTTAATAGGGTCATGTCCAATACCCGCCTTATCGAAAACACATCTTTGCTTCCCAAGAAGCATGTTAAGATTGTCTCTACTTTTAACAAAATTTTCAAGTGTTTTTGTTAAATCATCAACATTGTTTTGTAAAGCAGTTTTCTCATTAGAAATGGTATTAAAATCATTTTTCAAAATAATTTTTTGTTTCTTTAATTCTTCTACATTAATAGATAAAGATGCAACAGATTTCTTCAATATATTATTTTTGGCACAAACTTTTCTAAATTCATCTTGTAGTTCATGGAATGCACTTTCAAGTTCTTCATAAAGTGTAGTTACCTCATCTTGAGTAGAGTCTTCATCTTCAAGAGTCATGAGACATAAGTTGGCTACTTCATTTTCAATTTCATCACTTGAACTTTCATCTTCACTTTCTCCCCAAGCTGCTACCATGGCTTTTTTGTTTCTTTTGTAGTCTTTTCCATGATTCTTCAATTTTGGACAATCCATCTTCATATGTCCAGGATTTTTGCACTCATAGCAAATTATAGGCTCTTTCTTGTTATCTTTGTTGTACTCTTTCTTGAAAGGTCTTCTTCCTCTATAATTGTTTTTCTTGAAGTACTTTTTGAGATTTCTACTAAACATGGCATAGCTTTCATCCTCACTGGAGTTTTTATGTTCTTCTTTATTTGATGAGGCTTTGAATGCAATTTTCCTTTTCTTTTTGTTTTCAACATTCTTATGTCCTTTCATAGTGATCTCATGAGTCATAAGGGAACCCATAAGCTCATCCAATCCAAGTGTGGAGAGATTTTTGCTTTATAATGGCCGTGACCTTTGCTTCCCAATTTTTTTTGTAAACACCTAAGAATTTTTCTTACCAACTCACTATTAGTATAAGTTTTGCCAAAAGATTTCAAAGAGTTTACAATTTCAGTAAATCTAGTAAACATACTTGAAATAGATTGATTAGAGTTCATTTTAAACAATTCATAACTATGAACAAGCATATCAATACGAGATTTCTTCACTTGGTTTGTACCTTCATACGTTACCTTAAGTTTGCCCCAAATTTCTTTATCCGAATCACAATTTGAAATTCTATTATACTCCTTAGAGTCTAATCCACAAATAAGGGTGAGTTTGACTTTAGTATTGATTTGCAATAATTTATGATCTCTCTCATCACATTCATTTTCAGTTTTAGGTACACTAATATTGTCTACTAATTTGGTAGGAATTTTTGGACCTTTGGTGACAATAATCCACATGGTATAATCAGTGACTTGTAGGTATAGGGTCATCTTATCCTTCCAATGACTATAGTTGTTTTCGTCAAATAATGGTGGCCTATTTGTGGCTTGTCCTTTAGCTAAGGTTGTCATGGATCGAAACTCCTAGATGGTTAAATCTAAAACAAAAGTCTAGGCTCTGATACTAATTGTTACCCAAAAGACAACCTAAGAGTGTGGGTGAATTAGGTTTTTACAATTAAAAATTAATAATCCCCTAATAAAAATTATGACTAGCACAATAGATAAATATAGTTAATGAAATAAAAATAATTAAAATAAGTGTTCTAATAACTATGTCAGTTAATGATTTTAACACAGTGAAAATGTGAAATATAGCTACAACAATTTAAATAAAATAAAGAGATAAGGGAGAGAGAGAGGCAAACAAATTTATAATGGTTCGGTTTCAACTCGGCCTACGTCCACTCCTCAAGCTTCACTTGAGATTTTTCACTATGCTCTAGCTTCACGGGGGTGCTAGCAACCTCTTTACAAATGGAGCAATCTTCTACGGATTTTACACAGACTTTCTAAGTCAAGAATACTGAGTGTACTACACTCTTATAAGGTTGAAAAGAAGGTATTTTTGCTTTCACAGAAAACTACAAGAATTATCTCTCAAAGATAGATATAAAAATAAAGCTCTGGTTTTTCTATAAACCACACGCAGGAAAGATGAACTTAAAGCTATACGTTTCAGTGTTTAATTTTTGAAAGAGGATGTAAACAAAAATTGAAGAACACTTCTTAGAGAATTTTTCAGAGAATAGATGTGAATGATTATAGATCAAAGAATATTTTCTGATTTTTTTGTGACTTATTTACATTAAAGGTTTTGGTATCTATATTGAAATTTATAATCGTTTATAGCCGTTGTATTCATTTGAATTTATAGCCGTTTACTGCCGTTGTACTCCATCATTACTAATTTGAATATCTTTCACTCCATCATTACAAATTTGAATATCTTCCACTTGAACCTTTTGAACTGTTGTTGTGCTGGACTGTTTGAACCTCTGTTTTTGGGTTGTTTGAACTCCTGATTTAATCAAATATTAAATACATTCTAACAACATTTAAGATAAAGGTTTAGGTGAGAAATAATGGGACAAAACAAATTTTGATTCTATTTTTCTCTTTCAAATAAATCATCAAAATAAATTTTGATTCTATTTTTCTCTTCCAAATAAATTAAAAACATAATTAAATAAACCATTAAAATAAATAAGTCTAACAATACACAAATATAAATTTTATATATAAATTTTCATACACAATGATATAGTTTAATAGTGACATTTTACTTTAAAACAAAACATCCATAAAGGTGACCTTTCACTTTAAAACAAAACACTCATAAGCATAATTTATATTTACAACAATATCACTATCAGAATATTTTTATGATATTTTTTGTATGAATTTTTATATATGAAAATAATTTTTCATTTTTATTTTCACCATTATATCTAAATTAGATCAAGTTAATCTAGATATATTTAAAAGGTATAAAATTTGTACAAAAAAACTTTAAAAAAATCTATTGAATATAACAAAATAAGATAATATATTGAATTTTTGTATTTTTGTATTTGGTGAATTTAAAAAAAATCACAAAATATTATACTTCTTAAGTATATCTAGATTAGGTGTATGTATAAAATTAAAAAATTTGCTTAAAATATTAAAAAAAATTCAATAAAATAAAAAAAATTTAATTTTTTTGTGTAAGTTAAACCAAAGAAAATAATTGTTATTTCTCTTGAAATAACATGAATAAAATATTTTTATTATTTTATTATTTTATATGTATAAAGGCTAAGAAGCAAAATGTCATTTTAACTTAACAGGGAGTACGTATAATTTTTCAAATGTGAGGAAAATCTGTATTAAATAAAAATCTTAAGGGGTGTCAGTATAATTTACCCTTTTCGCTGAATAAATTACATTAATTTAATTTTTAATTTGAATATATATATATATATTATGAGAAAACTCAAAAAGGTTAATGAAATGTATAATTTATTAGGGATGTAATTTGGACGAATTCACGCAAGTTGAGTGGTTGTTAAAGCTCAATTAAAAGGTTGATAGTTGTCCAAACTGGTTCAAGCTTAAACTGCAGCTCGAAATTGTCTGTCCAAGTCCGATTCGAGTTTTTTGAATTGTCCATAAAATTGAGTTTTTTTTTAACTAGATTAATTGATTTGTTAAAATTACACTCTACTAACATTGTTTTATAATTAAATTCGTTAATCAAATTAAAATAAATAATTTATACAATGTGAGAGATATGAGAATTGAAGAATTGACGCACTTCTACGATGATCTTTGTCATTCAACAATTAATAATATATATATATATAATATTTGTATATATTTGTATATGCAAATCAGATTTTGGATTAATCATGTTATTTGGTTTCTCTATCTAATTTGTCTAAATTTAATATGACCTTCTAAATTGGTACCCAAGCTTGCACCAAATTCAAAGAATGTTATCCAAGCCTTAAAAAAAATTGTACGGGAAAGAAATAAATCTTATCGTATAATCATGTTGATTAAGTCTGCGCTCCTCCGTACGTCGTCGCTTCACTCCTTGAAAACACAAACGTGAACTAGCCAGCGGGTGTGTGCCGGAAACCTCTCCGATGCCTAAGTTAGTAAGCTTGACAAATAGATAAAAGCTCTGTGTATTCAGAAAACAAAGTTGTGTTACCTCTCCATAGGTGATGTTTGTGAGCTTTTATAGTGGCATAATCCTAGTAGGACTTTTACTTCTCCATGTAGAGTCCTCCTAGGATTCAAACTCCTGAAAGATAATGCTTATCCTTCAACATCCCCCTCACTGCTTGAATCAAGTGAGATGGTTTTACCATGTTTGGACTTCCATACGACTGAAGTAAGCACGGCTATGCTGAGCCGCAGACTAGACCGAACTATACTTAGTCTGGTTCTTTCTTTGATCGTACTTACCTCGGTCCTTCCTGTATAAACCGTGCTAACCATAGTGCGGTTTAGTTTGTACTAACAATTAGCTACATATGACCGAGCTGGCCATACTATGCGTGACCGGACTAATTCTGAGCACCGCATCCGTAGTTCTCCTCCAGACCGGACTAAAAACAGGGCCTTCGGGGACCGGACTAATCACCACGGCTGTGTGACCGGTCTAACTCCAAGGCTTCTTCTTCGGACCGGAGTAATTTTATGGCTATTTTACTTGGCCCTTCGCATTGCGGCCCAAAATGGCCCTTTATCCAGCTCGGCTCAATTTTCAAATAAATTACCCTCTCAATTGCTCCTTAATTCCATCTGCAAAGCATGATAGGGATTACCTATCTATCAGCCGAGCTACAGTTTTAACCTTTTCAGCCGAACTAACTTTACCCATAGCCTTTCCAGCCGAGCTACTCTTAGCCTTTCCAGCCGAGCTAAATTCAAGCCGAGCTGCGCACGTCCGGTCAAAACGTCTCTTCAATCACAGCAATTGAAACGCTTCTCCTTCCAAGGACACGTGGCAGCCTCTGATTGGTTCTTTGCAGTTGTCACACCGCCCTCGTACTCCGAAAATTTTGAACAGTTCCCGCTTTGAGGTTCCTTCATCAAAACAAAACCCTTTTATTTCTGAATCACTCATTATTTCCCTTTCTCTCTCCTATTGCAAGCCTCTGTGTCTTCCTGTTCTTCGTTCTGCAACCTAAAGAACTCGTGTTCTCCACTGCCTTGCTTTCATCTCCAGCTCTTCCTCTCTACCAAGTAAGCACCATGAATCTGTTTCTCTTTTCTTATTTTTGCTTTTGTTCAATCCAATGTAGTTTGTTTCGCGTGTTTTTGCAAAACACTTTTCTGGAAAAAACTCAACCATAGACCACTTGAATTCATATAATAACACGAGAAACACTAGGTTTGATCCATAAATATGCCCCAACCGAACTAGGATACTGTTTGTGTTATATGTAGATCCATCCAGACCATAACCGAACTAAAACTTGTAAATATATCCGTAGTTTCAGGTCACCATCTTCTGATTTACCTTAGCCGATATAATCGAACCGAACTAAGTCTGAACTTAGAAAACTGTAAACCTTAGCCTTCGACCGAGCTAAGTCTTCGGGACTAAACTAAGAAAGCTGCCCCCAGAGGCTCAACCGAGGTAACAAAACCCGTAGTTCAAACCGAGATAACCAACCCCGTACACAAACCGATCTAGCGAACCCCTTGCTCAATCCGAGCTACCAAGCATTTTGCTGAACCGAGATAAACCCTGTAGCATCCCCCATAGGCCGAAGTAGGACTTCTTTATCTTTGCTTTGATTTTGTAGCACGGTCAACGATCTGTGGTTAACACCTTTATTTTCCACTTTGCAGACTTAGGTTGCCCAGGTGTAACAAGCCCGCGGGGGGACCTCGCTACAGTTCGGACTCGATTTGTGTTACGATTCTTAATCTTGAACCAAAGAGTCCAAATTCGGCAAATTGTTTTGAGAATAGATTTTTTTGAAAGAAGTGCCAAACATGGACTGCTTTGCCAGATACAGAGTCGCCACCTAAATATTTTATTTTTGGGAAATTTAGGAAACCCTGACTCGTTTGCCTAAGGCCACGTGTCCGTCATCACCAAAGTTGCCTCGGCTCGGGAACTTGGGTACGATTGGGGAAGGTCACTTCGTGAGCACCCCTGCTCACCCGATCAAAGATCGGCCTCTACTAACCATGATATTTAGTTTTGAAAACATTGTGTGTTTTTATTCCGGTTCTTTAACCTAGATTTACTATGTGATGCGCACAGCATACAAGTATAGACCGGGTTGCCTGAATTGGAACAAAACATTTCATGTTTGTTTTTTTTTTAAAGATGGTTTGCTACCCGCAGGTAGGCTTAAAATGCAGATTTTGCCACCCTCAGGTGGGCTTAGAAAAGATGGTTTTGCCACTATCTAGTGGGCTTAAAACAAACATTTGATGAATTGTTCCCATCCAAGTAACCCAACCTTCACCCACAGGCATTTAGGGCAGTTATATCACATAAGCAGTTAGCCTTATGGCAAGCATGTTATTCATGGCAACCACTCACACGCATGCAAGGATAATAAAGCATAAAACTCACCGAGTACTCCAAGCCAAAACAGAAACCGATTAAAAATCCATACATGATCCTAAATATACAGGAATGCCTAATGCAACACACGCAAAAATGCAACTATAGCAGGCTCGGCTATTCTAAACATGGCATATGAGATGCAACAGCTATCAAGTATTCAACTCGGAATTGAAATACAAATACAGTTTGTATGATGCGCCAAGTCCGGTGCATGCAAAACAGATGAATGAATGCAAACATGCTATCATACTGTATGCTAATTGAAACATGCCCTAATCTAACCATCGTAAGCTGGTAAATAAAAGGGAAGAAAGACGTGGGGTTGGAAGACATATATCACATGCACGCACACTTATTACAACATTGCCCTCGCGCAGAGGGTAGAAAGAATAATGTCTGATCCGAATAATGCAGTCCAAATAAATAATACAGTCTAAAATATGTACAAACCCCTAATTAATTTACAAATTAACTAAGAAAAATAATAAACTGGCATGCAAGCCAGGGATTGTCTTGACTCTTCTCCAGATGATAAATGATGCATGTTTGGGCTGCCCTTGCGCGGAAATCCACTGCGATGCCCCAATTAGTCTCTGTTTTGCAATGGTTTTTGGAAAGCGCGCCAAGCCTCGAAAGACTGCTGATTCTTGATTTGCTGCAACAGAGAGCAGGAAAGGGGCATGGCAATGTATTTTCACGAATGTATGCATGCCTCGATCCTCGTGCCACCAATCACGCATCTCGATGCATGATGGCCGAGGAATCAAATTGCACTACTCAATATAGAATGAATGCACATGAAAACTCAACTAAACCTAACTCCATCATGGATGATCCGGAGTGTCGGTGACTGGGGAATTGAGACACGTTCCGTCACTCGGAGTACGAAACGCCCCTCGTTTCCCGTGCTCGGGCTAACTCCTATCCCAAACACAATGCAATATGCATGACATGCATGAAATGTAACTAAGATACAACCTAACATGCAACATGCTATGAAATGGCATACACGATGCACGAGGTAACATGGTATATGCAATGCGCTAACATACAGCCTAGCATATACAATGCTATGAAATGAAATGGCATACACAATGCATAATGGACTTACACTAACACAAGTGAACCTCAGCCACACTCACATAAGAGGTTATTAGATGAAAATGAGACACTCGAAATGCGTGTACACGTGCACGCAAACCGAGGACCGACCCTAAGGCACGACATGCCACTCTAACAAGACATGGCAAAGCATGGAATATGGCATATTAGCATGCAAATTTCAGAGGCAATAAGTGATGCAAAATAGCCCCGAAAGATGGCAAAATGACACCCGATGCATGAAATGAATCCCGAAACACGAAATTAGGCATACGGAATGACCTATGACTATGCAATGCATGCATTATTCGAACATGGAGTGTGAAGGAAGAATCAAGACAGACCAAAAATAAGCATATTTACAGTTCTAAGCAAGGCCGAACAGCGAGCGCAAATGGGGCTAAACTAGCATGCAAAAATGGCCCCGAAAGCAAGATAATGAAGCAAGTGACAGCTGCTGACCCTAAAAAGAGAAGGGCCCTTATTAAATGTCAAAGAGGGGCCAAAAATATGATACTTTACAGTTTACCACAAGCCACAAAAACAGACACAAGTATGGCAAAACTCTCATGAAAAAAGTGGGCCTAAAAGAGGACAAAGAAGTAAGTGATGCATGCTGGCCCCAAACAGATGAAGATCCTTCAACAAAGTTGAAGATGGACCTAAAATATGATCTTTTACAGTTTATGATCAAACCCAAAACAGTGCATAAGCATGCTCAAAATACTATGCAAGATAAGGCCAAAAAGAGAGCTATAACACAAAGTATAAAAAGGATGCTTCAAACAGTAAAATACCCTTAATTAAACATGAAGAGGGGGTCAAAATAATGCCATTTATAGTTCAGACCAGAGTCCAAAAACAGAAACACAAGAGGCTAACAAATCATGCAAAAATGGAGCCAAAAGATGGATACAAAGGCAAGTGACAAATGGAGACCTCAAACAGTGATGAGACCTTCAACAATGTTTAAGAAGGGATCAAAAGAAGCTACTTTACAGTTTAAAACATGCCTCAAAACAGTTTTCATATAGGCCAAAAATACTACACAAGAAATAGACATACAAGAGAGGTAAAGAAGCAAGTGCAAAGAGGAGGCCTCAAACAGTGAGAGGTCCTTAATCAAACATGCAAAATGGCTCAAAATAATGCTATTTCTAGTTAGGGTCAGAGCCCAAATATGCAAGCACAAAGGGCTAAGATATTGAACAAAATGAAGCACAAAAGAGGGGAAATGGAAGTTACCCTTGTAGACCAAGTCTTTGACAGCCTTTGAACCAAGAAATGTTGCCTCCTAAGCTCTGGGAAGATCCTCCAAGCTGTTGGAATGGAGTGGTGGTGTGGTGTTAGGTGATGGTGTAGAAATGGTGTAAGGTTTAGGAGGTTTGGATGCTTGAAGTGAGGTTTGGATGCAATACAAGGCTCCAAAGGGAATTTTTCTAACCCTTAAAACCAGAGCTGGAGGCTGGTTTATATAGACAAAAAGAGGGGGAAAAATGAGAGGGAAACAATTCAAGTTTCCCCCCAAAATGGCAGCCCCTCGGATACAAAATTTGGGGGGAAATGAAATGTATTTTTGTGATGGACCAGCTATGAGAATCGAGCCGGCGATTATCCAGTTGCGGTGGCCGTGGCTTTCTCCATGGCCGGCGAGTCAAAAGCCAAAGTGCAATTACTAGCCGACCACCACAAATTGGTGGCCTTCCATGTGTTCTCAACACAACCACTGGTTAAAAATTGGCAGATGAACCGGGAGAGAAAATGCCACTTTTGGGAGGGGTTCAAAAGGGTCAAACACAATTACTAGCCGACCATATGATATTGGTGGCCTCCCAAGTGTGTACAACACAAATATGTGGTTTGGAACATGAAAAAGTGGCCTTAGGGTGGGCAACATTGGCTTCGAGTGAGAAAAAGCGGCTGACGGAGGCGATGAAGGAATATAAGCTGGTTCTTTGAAACAATTCTTGGCCTCCCACCCTTCTACGACCTTCTGGTGATGAAGCAGAGGTCCTGCCAAAAATGAGCATAAGCCGATGCAAAATGAAGGTTCGGGCAGCTTAGCGATTCGAGGCCCCAAAACGGCTTATTAGGCACCGGGAGTGGTGTTCGGCCATGAAGTTGGTCTCTCGGACCACAGTGTCCCTCAAAAGAGAGCAAATAAGATGCATGCCAAAAAGAGCAAGCGGAGGTGGTTAGGGGTCCCCAACGAGGCACTCGGCTGACAGCTCAGGCAAGGCAGGCTCCGAAATGGGCAAAATGGCCTACGACCACGAAATGTTGCCCACGGCCACTGAGAGATGATCTACGAGACCTCTCCCTCCCTTCGGGAAGAGAAAACAGAGAAAACAGAGCCTGGTTCACAAACCGACAAAGCACAAAAGAGTCCGGAAGTCTGGAGGCAAGGCTCTTAGCCGGGACTCCGCAACTTCAGAACGAGCACAATATGCAACCTCACCAAGCGCTTAATCGGTGACGTCTGAGTCTTAAGGTCGGTCAAAAATGGGGTGTCTACAGTTGCCCCTCTTTGACAAAACTCGAAAGTCATAAGAATGACGGGAGTGAATGTCAAAACCTAGAGACGACCCATTTTTGACAAGGCCGAAGACTTAGGCAAAGCAGACAAGATAGACAAAGATGTGCCCGCAGGCATGCCCGCAGGCAGGGGGAAAAATGCAAAACGATATGCACAAGGCCAGATGTAACTTGACGATCATGCAAATGCAGCAAGCTATAATGAAGCAAATATTTGCAAACAGATGCAACAGTTTTAAGCAAGAATTCAAAGCAACAACTACATTTCATGCAGTTAGGAATGCGGAGAATTATTCAATTCTCGTCATGTCTCACACGGAGAAGATACGATACCTGCGCGATTCATCTAATCACACCAACTTCAAATGAATCGTACATACAATATCGTGCCTGCAAAAGAGAGAAACTCAACAAGCACACAACATACTAACAACATATGTTCAATGCGATATCGAAAGTTCGACAAGCGCGGTGTCGGTGGGTGAGTGCGTCGCAATGCGAGAAAGGAGTGTGCGTGACAACGCAAGCTTAAACACAAAGGCATGGTAATATCAAAGAGACGTGCATAACAATGCAAGTATGTTCATGAGAATGCAAGTTATGTGCACAACAATGCAGAACAAGTGCAAACTAGAATGCACATTTGTCACGAAACAACGAGCAAGGAAATGCTGCGTTTGGCGAGGCGACTTCGATCGCGACCTCGGTTTACCTCCGGGAGGTTACAACATGTTCAAAAGGATATTTCTCACTTCGATGAATAATGATGAGACACGCATCGAAGGCTGAGATTCGTGAGCGATTTCGTGACAGAAAGTGCACTTCTTTTGTACTTTTTCAAGTCCCGAGAACTCCAATCTTCCCCAAAATTTGCAGAGAGCTTGGGACCAACCTAGGGATCACCACCGGCTAGTTTTCTTTCCCATTGGAGGCCATCGGCTAGCTTTTGAAAAGGAGATGGCCGGCCAGCCTGAAAAGGTGGCCGGCCAGCCACATACCCAAATCCGTGGGCATTTTAGTCCTTTCACTCTCTTTTCTTTAAATTCATTCGGCCAAACACTTTGAGCTCATAACCTCAGCTCCGAAATCACCTCCTCTAGCTTCCCAAACCATTTTCCTCCTCAGATCTGCGCCCTATACGCATTTTCCAACGCCCCACGCAAGTTGTTTTCGCAAAAACTTTCAGTTTTAAGCACTTTGAACCGATTAAATTTTGATTTCGGTGCTTCTTTTTTCATTTTCGCCACTTGAGGTGAGTTTGTCTCCGCATTTGGAAGATTTTCTCGGGAGTTGACTTTTGTTGACTTTTTCATTTCCCGAGAGTTGACTTTTGTTGACTTTTCCAATTTTGGCTCATTTTTGCTCCTTTTGCAGATTATCTGAAATGGCTGGTCATTTTCCTCATGGTGGAGGTCCTGCGGATGCCGGAGGTGATCCCGATATCATGGCTCTGCCTCCGAGGGTTCGACCCTTTACTTGAGAATGCGCCCTTGACACATTCTTCCATGGTGTTTTCCATCACTTCACAGACTTTGATGGCGAGCACCGAGATTTGCTGCGGGGCGAGTATCACCTCTCTCATGAGGCACGAGAGGTATTTACCGTTTTTACCTTTTACGCAGCGTATCTTTGCATTTTTCGTGCATTCTGTTTGCATTACGAACACGGTTCAATCACTTGAGTTTCTGAACATTTAGCTCATAAATTGATTGTAAACACACGGCACACACTGATTGAGAGTTGAACACACAGCCCAAACACTGATTTTCTGAACACACAGCTCAAATTGAAGGTGATCACACGGCACACTTGATTGAGAGTTGAACCGCGGCCAAACCGATTTTTGAACACACGGTTCGAATTGAAAGTGAACACACGGCACCTGCTTGATTGAGAGTTGAACCGCGGCCCAAACGCGATTTTACGAACACACGGTTCGAATCGAAAGTGAACACCACGGCACCTGCGATTGAGATTTGAACCATGACCCAAACATTTATTTTACGAACACACGGTCAGTTGAAGGTGAACACGGCACACTGCGATTGAGATTTGAACACGCGGCCAAACACTTTTACGAACACAGTTGAATCAAAAGTGAACACACGGTACCTGCTTGATTGAGATTTGAACCGCGGCCCAAACATTGATTTTACGAACACCGGTCAGAGTTGAAGGTGAACCGCGGCACTGCTTGATTGAGTTTTGAACCGCGACAAACACCGATTTTACGAACACGGTCCGAATTGAAGGTGAACCGCGGCACACAGCGATTGAGTTTTGAACACACGGCCCAAACACCGATTTTTACGAATGCGGTCCGAATTGAAGGTGAACCGCGACACACTGCTTGATTGAGAGTTGAACCCGCGGCCCAAACACTGATTTTCTGAACACACAGTCCGAATTGAAGGTGAACACGCGGCACACACTGATTGAGAGTTGAACACGCAGCTCAAACACTGATTTTCTGAACACACAGTCCGAATTGAAGGTGAACATGCAGCACATACTGATTGAGATTTGAACACGCAGCCCAAACATTGATTTTCTGAACACACAGTCCGAATTGAAGGTGAACACGCGGCACACACTGATTGAGATTTGAACACGCAGCCTAAACATTGATTTTCTGAACACACAGTCCGAATTGAAGGTGAACACGCGGCACACACTGATTGAGAGTTGAACCCGCAGCCCAAACATTGATTTTCTGAACGCACAGTCCGAATTGAAGGTGAACACGCGGCACACACTGATTGAGAGTTGAACCCGCAGCCCAAACACTGATTTTTTGAACGCACAGTCCGAATTGAAGGTGAACACGTGGCACACACTGATTGAGAGTTGAACCCGCAGCCCAAACACTGATTTTCTGAACACACAGTCCGCTTACATTATTTTGCACGCAGCCTTTTCATTTTATTTGCACGCAGCTTATTCATTTTATTGAACGCATGTATTCATTACGAATCACGGTGACTTCTCGCCTTGTCTTGAGGATATGGCTCCACCGTAGCTAGAGATTGGTATGCCAAGCTCCCGGAGGCTGTCCGGATTTGGCAGGGTTTGGGCCCTTCTGTACTGGGCTTTCTCGTTGTCCTGCCAGGAGGACGTTGATGGCAGCTTTGGTGGAGAGATAGTGGAACACCACCAACTCCCTTCATTTTTACGCCACGGGGACTTGACTATGACCTGCTTGACTTTCTTGTATTGCAGCCTTGGCGTGGGAGGTTGGCCCATTCCTTCTGACGAGGACATGGGTCGATGGGGAGGCTTGGATATATTTCTTTGAGGGGCTCGCCGCTTTGTTGATAGAGCTTGGCGGTCCGATACACTGGTTCTCTTCCCATTTTAGGGTGGAGATGGGCAGGACTCTTAAGGAGGCAGCATAGTATGCCCGTGGTTTTCTGATGTTCCTCTTCGGGACTACTTTGTTTGCCGATAGAGGGAACATGGTTGGGCTGTATTTGTTGAGCGCTTTGGTGGACCTATCACAGGTCAGACGGTATGACTGGGGTGGCGCCGACTTGGCTACCCTTTACTGCTACATGAGCGCGACCTCCCGCGGACGGAGGGACTTACTTGGTGGCTATTGGAGAGCCTGGGAGGTACTACGCCCCGATTTACATTTACGCTCCTCATTACTTGTAAATGCGCCTGCGGCGTACTTTACACTCTGTATTTTGCCCTCAGCACTTTGCATTTCCATTCTGCACTGTTTTCCACAGTTATGGGTCTATGTGTACTTCCCGACATTAGCCCCAGAGATGGTGGTGGAGGGGCCCCTCGTGACCCGTACTCACTTGTATTTGAGGGCGGCCAAGCCAAGACCTCGAGTCTCTCCTTTATCTATGGCGATATTCGACCAGTGCGGTCGGCGGAGGTATTTTAGAACTCTCGATTCTTTGTGTTTTCATCTTTGATTTGTCTTGTACCTTCACGATTTCTAATTGATTGGTTATCACTTGATTACATGAGCCTGGGCACCCTTAGGTGAGGTCTCCGATTCGATTTCTTTGGAGGCGGGGTGCCTTCGATCTGAGATCCTATTCGAGGGCGATTGGTAGGGCACTGGTTTTACGGGGGCGCTTCTTCGTCGGTATGGGGCTATACTTCTCGGGACCCTCCTCGGCACCCCGATCGAGATGCGGATCGTGATAGGCTCTCTTCTCGGGATGTTGTTAATGCTATCTTTGGTCGATGCCTTACTTCATCTTGAGGAGGGATTATGCTACTTACATATATACGATGCCTCCATTGGCGGAGTCCGTACTCAAACAATGAGGCCCTCTTGGTATTCTATCTTGGCGGGCGGGCTCGGCTGTGACGCCCTTCCACCAGCAGGGCTGGTACATCTAGAGGTGGGGGGGGATTGGTTCCCCCGATTCCCCCAACTTATCATCATCTGGATGGCGGATATGCTAAGAAGCTAAGGCGATGGGGTGGCAATATGGGACTACCTCTCCGATTCGATCGATAGACCCTCCGATGCCTAGCCATCGATATGTCAGAGACCCCAACTCACCACCGGTATGTTTTACAGCTTTGATTCACTACTCAGATGCTTAGACAATCATTCCTTCACTGATACCCCTGCCTTTTTGCATCTGCAGCCCCCTGTTGAGTATATGGATCAGGTGCTCGAGATGGTAGCCTCACTCGAGGATGATCTTTGCGGAGGAGCGCGATTGTCTATTATGGGCTTCCAGGTATCCTTTAGTTTTCTAGCATTGTATCTTCTGATAACATGCTAATTTTGGACATTTCACTGCATTAATAGGCTACTTCGTGAAAACATCGTCGACACACCACATTCGCATTATTCTTGTGTATATCCACCTGCGTAGCTTGTTTGCATCTGTCGATATACATGTTTGGTGATGTATTCAAAATGCATTTTCATTTTCGGATGCCTCGGTATATGCTCAGCATGGTAAGCCACCTAGGCCTTCTCGGGATTTGGGCCATCGAGCCTTTTGAGGAGCGAGGAGGAGGAGGTCGTCTCACGGTATGAGCACACATTATAGAGGAGGAGCCCGGTGAGGATGAGGAGGAGGAGGCTGCAGATCGTCAGTCGGAGACATCTGCTGATAGAGAGGAGGGCTCCTGTCTTGGCTCCGAGAGTGGAGGTGAGGCTGAGGGAGATCCTGAGGATGACAGCTCCGACTCGGACTGTGATAGGGGTACAGAGGCTACTCCGCAGAAGAGGATGAAAATGGCCTCTTATTCCCGCTCTCGAGAGCATTGATGTTGCGGTTCCCTGTTTTATTTACCTCTTTGCTAGTAGTTGTAGCACTTTGTACATTATTAGGCAGTTTTATTTTTGTAAAACTTGTGCCCTTTGTTTGCGAAATGAAGCATGATGGAATGAAACAACTTTTGAAAAAGGTGGTATATTTTAAACTCTTAGCATCATATCGCATCGTTTTGCACCATAATGAGATTGAATGAAAATGTGCATTGTGCATTTGCCTAATCAGGTAGTGAACCGACGCAACAGCTTAACTTACTAAGATACAACAAAACTTTAGCAAGTTTACAACTCGATAAGCAAAATACAACAGTGTTGACAACTTTATAAACAAAACTTTAACAAGAAAATTTCTTAAACAAAGAGTACCAACTCAAACACATAAAAAACACGACAGCTCGACCAACAACTCGATAAGCAAAACAACAACTCGATAAACAAAACTTAACAAAACGAAGTGTGTGTCGGACGATCTGGATAACGGAATGCATCCGAAACAGAGGGAAATGAAGGCCTTTGACATACCCTTTACATGGAAATGCTTGAAACTTCCTCCTAGAGGGTAAAACAGGACTGAAGAAACACATCAGAGCATGGCCGGCCACTTTTGGGGGCCGGCCGGCCAGCTTTTTGTATGTGAGGGGAGAAATGTGGCCGGCCTGCTAGAAAAGGTGGCCGGCAGGCCACTTATCTCGGCAGCCGCCAAATTTTCGACACGTGTCCCCCGAATAGTGTCCCACCCTCTTTAAAAGCCCCAACTTCGGGACTCATTCATTTCATCACTACTTTGCACAAAAAAATGGAGGCCTTCCTCGTAGAAAATCTCACATCTTGGATCTCTTCTTTAGATGGCTCGGAAAAGTTGAACTTTCGGGGTTTTGGCTTGAATACACTATTCACGCTGAGTCGTACTCCGCTGCACCTTCCTTTCCTCCATGCATGACAAGGTTACGGAACCCGATGGCGCGCCTTTAGCTTTGGCGGGCAAGAGGTATGTCCAACTTTTGAAGATTTTTAAGTTTTGATGGAGTCTGAACGTTCGGAAGAGATCTTGCCTCAGTTCCGCTTTGGCCACGCCCAAGCTTTAGGGCGGATGTGTGGGCTTACCACGCATGATGCTCGATCTCTGATCTGTAATGGGGAGCTGGATATCCTCGGTTTGATCCATCGCTTTTCTAGTGCCAGTGACCGCGGCGACCACCATTGGCAAGGTTTCCGGCAACATGCGCTCTGTTTGTGCATGCTATCTCACTTCCTGCTTGCCCCGGGCCTGGGTGGACCTAGCATCCGTTTGATTGAAGTTGCTTAGGGCTTGAAGGAAGGGAAGAGCTGTATTGCTATGGCATTAGCTTGGCTCTTGATGGGCTTGGTCGCTTTCCACCGTCAGGAGACGACCAGATTTGCGGGGAGTCCACTACTGCTGCAGGTAATGTTTTCCACCCAATCTCACGTATGTATTTGCTCGCATCACTTTCGGCCCTCGGGCTCGGTTTTCTCACAAAACCCTTGTCTCCTTTGTTCTCTCATCGCACATCTCTCTATTCTTTATTCTCTCATTTTCATCCCTCCCGGTATGGTTGATGGATAAAGCTGCGGGTTGTGGACTCTTGCCTGCCTACTCGGCCGGCTACTTTTTTCGACAACGCTTTGGTTGATGCACTTGATGAGGATGGTGGTTCAGCTGGATGTGCAATTTGTCTGCTGACCGCATTGCTTGGCTGTCCTTGGCTCAATCTTCCGGCAATGAGCTATAGCATGTCCCGGCAGACTGGGGTCCAGCTGATTGGTCTAACTCATTGTGTGTTCTATTTTCCATTCGGTTCGATGCGGATTTGGCCATGATCGGACTTGCCGCTTGAGGATTGAGTGCGGTTGCTTTTAGGTCCGAGGTGCCTGACTTGCGATATGCCAGCGTAGAGGACTAGAGAGCTCCTGGCCCCTGCTCTCACTTTTAGTTGCACTTTGTCTGACGAGTGCTGGGATTGGCTCAATGAAGAGGCCTGAGTTGGGCCTAGCAGCATCGAGGCCGACTAGCTACGGGAGGCGCAGGGACACCTGACTTGACTATGCCTCGGATTTATTGCTTTATCAGTACCTTCAAGTTTTCTTTATGAGTGTAATAAAAAAAACAACTTCCATTGCATGCAAGAGCAAGTGAACTCTATGTTGAAATCAATGAATTGAAGGTTGTGGTACTGAAAATTCTCCGTTTTGGTCCAAAAATGGTCTCAGTTGTAAAAAGAGTAATTTGAACAAAGTCAACTTTTATTAAAACTTTTCAAAACTATTTTCGATATGGATCAGAACTGGACACGCCTGAGATCTGTCACTGAGATGCACAACCTCGGATCCTAGCAATTGGAAAGTTGCCCCTAGTCTGAATAGTACTGCGGCACTGTGTGGCAACGGAAAGTTGCCCCTAGTCTGAATAACACTGTACCGGAGATTGCGACGAATGCTGATGGAAAAAGATGACTGAGATAATCAAAATAGACAAAGTTGATCGGGGAAAAGTTTATGGCTGAACTCCAAGGTGAAGTTGCCTACGTATTCCAAAGATGGGAATCAAGCTTTACGTAGTTCAAGCTCAGGTTCGCTCGGGTATTTTCACTCTCCTTTTACGCTCTAACTTTTGCCAAGGCCGCCCTTTGCGGGTTTTCAACCTTGCGAGCTCAGTTTTTGTGATTTCAAATTTTCTGTGCTCTGAGTATTGCCTAGGTCGCCCTTTTGGGTTTTCGGCCTAGCGAGCCTCTCAAGGGTAATATTTCTTCAATTTGTCCATATTGATCGGTTGTGAGAACTCCAAGCCATCTAGATCCATCAGAACCACAGCTCCACCTGACCAGATTGACTTGATAATGTAGGGATCAGTCCAATTGGGTTTGAACTTGCCCCTTAGGTCGTGGATGGGGGCTCGATTGTCTTTGAGCACCAAATCTCCTTCTTTTAAATTCCTAGACTTAACCTTCTTGTTAAAAGCCCAGGCAATTCTGCGTTGATAACCTTGGACATGGTACAGTGCTTTCAGCCTTATTTCATCAAAGAGCATGAGTTCCTCAAATCTGCTCTGCTGCCAATCCGCTTCGGCTATTTGACACTCAGCCAATACTCGTAATGACGGGACCTCAATCTCAATAGGCAGAACAGCCTCCATCCTATAAACCAATGAGTATGGAGTCGCCCCGGTAGAAGTTCGATTGAAGTCGGTAGCCCATAGAAACAAGCGGCGGCTTATCGGCGATCCGGTGAGTTTCCACCATCTTCTGCGGTATGTGCTTGATATTCTTGTTGGCGGCCTTAACGCTCCATTGGTCTCTGACCAATAGGTAGGCGACTTATGAAAAGCCACATTGTATTTCTCCAACAAATCAATCACCTCCTTTTGAAGTGGGAACCATTATGCGAAATTATTTCGTTTGGGACCCGTGGCGACGAGATGATGTTGTTTCTGATAAATTTTGCGACATGCGAAGCCTTCAACACCGCATAAGATTGGGCCTCAACCCACTTTGTGAAATAATCTATCGCTACCAAGATGAACTCATGTCCATTCGACCCTTTCGGGGTGACAGCCCCGATCACATCGATTCCCCAAACTGAAAATGGCCATGGCGAAGTCATGTTGTACAGCTTTGATGGCGGAATGTTCATGCGATTTGCATGAATTTGACACTTGTGGCATCGCCGGACAAAACCAATACAATCCTCCTCCATGGTGGACGGTAGTAACCTGCGAGGATCTTTCGTGCCAACATTACCCCATTAATGTGCGCACCACATTCTCCCCCGTGGATGGCTTTCATCAGACGCTTTGACTCTTCGGCATCAACACACAGTTTATGCATTCCCAGATGACCCCTTTTATACAACTTACCCCCACAGATGATGAACTGAATGGCCATTCTTCTAATTGCCCTTTTGTCTTTGGCATTTACCCCTAGCGGGTATGCTTCTTTCTCCAAGAAGTTCCAGATGTCATAATACCAAGGGTTTTCGTCCTGAACTTTATCTATAGTAGCAATTGACTTGTAGGCAGGTGCAAATTTCTGGTCAATGATGACTGGACGCATCCGGACTCCACACGGGATGTTTATCATGGAAGATAGAGTTGCTAAAGAATCTGCGAACCTGTTGTTCTCTCTTAGTAGATGAGTAAAACTTAGCTTCTCAAACCGAGGAATCAACAAGTCCAAGGTCTGGTGATACATCATCATCTTTTCCTCTTTCACTTTCCAGTCTCCTTTAGCTTGAGACACAACAAGGTTCGAGTCGATGGCGTCAATCGTCTTGCCCTAGTTCGAGTACGCTTCTAGACTAGCAATGCACGCCTCATATTCTACTTCGTTGTTCGAGACTTTGAATCGGAGTTTGAAGGCTAGAGGGATACAGGAATTGTCGGGTGCTATCAGCAACACTCCTATCCTATACCCGTATTGATTTGATGCTCCGTCAAAGTACATCGTCCAAGTTTCGTCGTCAATATGCAAAATGGCCTCATCTGGGAATAAGTACTCGACTGCTTCACCCCCTTCTACTGGATGGTCGGCTAAGAACTCTGCCACTGCTCTTCTCTTGACCGACTTGCGTGTCGCATACTTTAGATCAAATTCGGAGAGCAACAACAACCAACGAGCTAGCCTACCCGTAAGTGCTAGTTTTTCGAAAAGATATTTGATGGGATCAAGTCGTGAAACCAACATTACAGAGTGAGCTAACGGTGGTAGTGCATGACTTCTGGTAGCCCATACCAAAGCTAAGCAAGCCTTCTCCAGCGGAGTGTAGCGGGTTTCGTACTCTAGCATCTTCTTGCTTAGATAGTAGATGGCTTTCTCTACCTCGTCTTCTGATTCTTGCGCAAGCATGCAGCCCATTGCAGTCTTAGTTACTGACAGATACAAAATCAACGGATTCCCGGTTACGGCGGTGGCAACCTGGGCGAATTCTGTAAATATTTTTTAATCTGTTCAAATGACTTGATATCGGCCGTCCCATTGGAACTTCTTTCCTTTCTTGAGAGTCTAAAAAGTGGTTCACAAGTCAAGGTTAATTTTGAGATAAAGTCTTATGAATTGCACTTTATCTAAAAAGCCTCGCACCTCCTTTTCGGTCCTTGGTGGTGGCATTTCTAAGATGGCCTTGATTTTGGAAGAATCGACCTCGATGCCTTTGTGTGTCGAAACCCTAGCATTTTTCATTGTAACACCAAATGTACACTTACGAGGGTTCGATGCATAGGAATTCCACGATCCTTTGAAAAAACTTGTGCAAGCGGCGTAGTGGCCCTCTCTTTTTTGGATTTGACAATCATATAGATCGCGTACACCTCAACCTCTTTGTGGATCATGTGGTGTAATATTGTGGTTCTTGACCCGTTGATAAGTTGCTCGGCGTTCTTGACCCAAATGGCATGACTCTATAGCAGTATGTCTCCCACGGGGTGGTGAATGCAGTCTTTTCCCGGTCTTCTGGCGCCACCACTATCTGGTTGTAGCCTGAGAAGCCATCCATGAATGAGAGCAAAGCATGTCCTGCTGTGAAATCCACCAACTCATCGATATGCGGTAAGGGAAAGTCGTCCTTCGGACTAGCTCTGTTCAAATCCTTGAAATCCACACATACCCGGATCCTGCCATCTTTCTTCGGCATTGGAACAATGTTGGCCAACCAAGTCGGGTATTCGGATACCAGCAGGAAGCTTGCGTCGATTTGCTTGGTGACCTCTTCCTTAATCTTGAGAGCCCAATCCGGGCGTTTCCTCCTGAGTTTCTGCTTGACAGGTTGGGCCTCGGGGTCAAGGGAGATCCGATGCTGTACAATCTCAGGATCGATTCTAGGCATGTCTTCGTAGGACCACGCGAAAACATCTTTGAAATCTTTTAATAAAGCGACTAAGCGCTCGCGTTCCTCCGAAGACAACGTGGACCCGATCTGGACCAGCCGCGGGTCCTTCTCAGTACCAATGTTCACGGTAGTGAATTCATCCATTAAAGGTTTGACAAATCTCTCTTGCTCTTGCTTAATTAAACGTTGCAAAACCGGAGGAACTTCGTCCTCGTCATTTTCATCAAAGTTTTTAAAGTCTGAATTAATGCAATAAATCAAGGGCACAAGAATGTACTAAGAAACCACAGTTATTTGATTCTCATTAAGCATATCCAAATCGTCCGATTCATTTACAACAGACTTAAATGAAAAGGAAAAAGACGACCTAGACAGGACTGTGGTATCCGGGTTATCATCCCCAGGATTACCAGATTCAGACTTCGGTCAGTGGAACATGATTACGACTCACAAGACTTCGGTGGAATCGATTCGCTCACTACTGACGGTGCTGTTGGACAAAAATCCCTCATCGTATTGCCAAGTGAGAGAGGGTGCGATAGATGCATCAAGATAGTCATTTGGTAGGCGCGGCCGTTTCATCCCCAATCATGGAAACCGAGAAGTTATCCCCCAAGCACTTATGGTCGATCGGAGGATCAGAAAGTAGGCATGCCAGCGCTACCTCCATTTCAAATTCTGTGTCCTTAGGATCCATTACCTTACACTGTTCAACCTCAGCTGATGGGTCTGTCTGCTCTGTGGTAACGTCATCCCCGGATAGTTGCAGGTCGAAGAAGATCTCGAAACCTGGCACGCGCTTCTTCTCCGCGTTTAGCCACGGTTCTGGGAAGCCACAAAATGGAAAGTCTTCTCCCTCACCGAAGCGTCGTTCGAGGTACCTGAATGGGCCTATGCATTAACTCAAAAGGCTTCGACTGCTTTGCTCAGCTCTTCGGCCATTTTTTCCTTTCCTCACCAGTCCTCTTGGTGGGCGATAACCCAAGCCAAAGGTATGAGGGTTGTGTGGCACCGGCCAATCTGCGACACCTTCCATTGCTCCTTCCTAATCCCATCGAGGATGTGTTGTAGCTTGTTCATGAGGTAGGCGGTTGAGCACTAACATACACTCCCTCATTCACGGCCATGATATTACGCACCACGGGCCTCGGCCAAAGTGAACCACGATAAGAAAACATCCTCATGCCATGCTCGATTTCCAAGGCGGGTGTGGACACTTACGGCGGATGGATTGATGAATTCGAAGACAATAGCCACCTCCTTCGTGAGGTACTTCAACATCGATGTAGAGTGGAAGAGCGCCTTTACTTGGTGCAACCACGGTAGTCCCAAGTAGATTGAAGGTTGCGGAGCGTCCAAGACATGGAATTCAATGTTATCTTTGTCGGACCAACTGAGTCTGAATTTTGTCAGTCCCCATCACTTTCCTGCTAGTATTATCATATGCTTTGATCACACGAGTAGTTGTACGAAGTCGCGGGCTTCAACCCGATTACTGTTGCTGGTACGAAGCGGACATTGATGGCGGACCGTATCAACAAGTACCACCGGTATCCACTTGTCTCTACATTCCACGGAAGCGTGGGGGTTTGTTATGATTTGTGCCCTCGGCGGTAATTCTTTAATGCGAAAAGGTTAATCTTGGGAACCTCCTCCGGAAAGACCCATTGAAATTTGCTTTGTAGTATCTATAGAGTTTGGCTTTGTCCATGGCGAATGGGGCGGCTGTCTGCACTCGCGATGTCATAAGCAGTCCCCAGATGGAGATGTCTGCTTGTATCTTCTTTAATTGCTTGAGCACAACTTCTTCTTCAATCTGTTTTTCCCTCTGTTTCTCAGCTTCCTTGTCTTTCCCAGACCCCTTAGGTTGGTCTAAGTGCGGGGGCTTGAAATACCGCCCACTTCTTGTCATATGAGTGACCTCGTCAATATACCAGGTATCATCAGGCTGATTACTCCCCCAATCCTCATCTGTGTGGGCAAGACATAAATCCTCGTCTTCCCACCACATTAAAATCGGCGGTAGCAGAGACACTGTCCGACTCCGATGTGATCGTACTCGCATGATACCTTGATCCATATACATGACATTTTTCGTTCCGTGCACACAGCACTCTCGACCCCCACATGGGCCTTAGCTTTTCTGATTCTCTCGGAATCCTCAAATTTTTGTTGTTCCAACTGCATCAGTACAGCTGGTTGTTTAATATTTCTTGCATTTACAATGCCCGAGTTACGGCGAATTCTTAGTCTCGGCGCTCTCCGTGGTGTATTACGACTCTCGCCCTTCCGCCACCGCGATAATCTCACCCTGGGGGCCTGTTAGGTTGATATTCTCGATGTCGGTTGATCATCTAACCATCCGTAACCTGCCGACCTCATACTCGAACGGTTGATTGCCGCATCCTAATTCTTAGTCCTTTGAAGAAGCGGAGGTTGACAAGGTCCTCTCCTACAGCTGTTAGATCATCTATTCCCCGTTCTACTCTGTCCCCCTGGATTACACATAATTACGCTCTTCTGGCGACCTACACTCATTTCGGGCCCAGCCTTGTTGGATGTATTCACTTGGATCGTAGACTCCTCCAGTGTGATTCCTAGACCGTTCAATCCTAGACTCAACAACCCCACTTTCTTCTAAAATCTGCCCTGTCCCATCTTCGGTGGTCACCACCATTGGCTCAGATTGGGTTGTGGAGATGTCTATCATGCACAAGTCAGTGCAGACAGGAAGGATCACCTCCGGCTTAGGTAGGTGGGATGGGGTGATATAGATACTAGGATCGTAAGACGCGACCCTAGTTTGGATGAAGTTGATTCTGTTGGGAGGAGGAGCTTGGTTATATGGTGGGAGAGGATTTTTTGTGACGTTGGGTTTGTCGGGAGGCGCGATCACCTGCTTGTCAATAAGATCCTGGATCTCATGACGCAATCTAAAGCAACGGTCGGTGTCATGACCATGCTGTTGGTGATCTGTATGATATTTTGGGGTTATGAGAGGGAGGGAGTGGATTTGGCAGTGGCCTCGGCTCTAGGAGCGTCAAATGCTTCTTCTTGATTAATACCCCCAGAGCTTTGGACCGGGGCATATATAGGGGGGTGAAGGTTCTTTGGCCTCTGGGCTGATATTTGGTGGTTTGGGTATTGCTTCCATATCGCCCGAGAAAAAGGCGTGGTTGCCATGGGTCTTGGGGAGGAGGAATGGTGGTGACCATGCTCACCTCTGGCTTCGTCTTGATTCTGGCGCCACTTGGGCTGCGTTGTTATTCTGATTGAAATTCCATCTAGGTTGCTCCCTTTCCTGGTCGATCAGACCTTGTTTCATGGCATCCTTGATTTGTACCCCCATCTCGTGTAAATTTGAGAAGGTGGGAAAGGGGAGTACAATCATCTTCTGCATCAATTTTGGTTGGAGATTGCGCACAATCATCCTGATTTGATCTTTGTCCGTAGGCCTCAAAGTCATCATCGATGCCTTCGCCCTCCATCGAGTTACGAAATCTGAGAAAGTCTCTTTAGGCTCCTGCCTTGTTGTTTCGAGATCACGAGTTGTAATCTCGATCTGGGTATTATCACAATCTTGTGCGACAAAGGCCTCGGTCATTTCATCGGCTTCTTTTACCTCATCCTCTAACCCGGCGTGCGGATGGCGGCCACACACCGAGGTTCGGCGCAATAGCTTTGTGGTCGGGTTAGGTCCATTGGCCTGAGGATGTCGAGAATAGAAGATGGACCATGGGGTCCCCGGACCCGTCGAAGCGGTCAATTTGTGGCATCTTGAACCTATCGGGCAATGTCACGGCCACGTCGGTGTATCCATCCTCGATGTCCAGAATAGCCTTCACCCCTTGTGATTTCTTGAAAAGCTTCTCAAGCTTGCTCAGTTTTAGAGCTGTATGGTCTATTTCGAACTCGAAGGGAGAGTCCGGGTGGTTGGGTGTATGGGTTTTGGATAGTTGAGGCGGAAGCGGGGGCGGAGCTGGCCCCGTTGGAAGGTTTGTGTCCTCTTGGATGTTCTGGACATTTGGCACGGTGTTCTGGGTGTTTGGTAGAGCATTCTAGACAGTAGGTGCCTACTCGGGTAATGGGGCCTTTGGTGGAGGAGGAACTTGATGTGAAGCAGATGCCGCATTCTACTGTTGCAGTCTAGTGATTAGCTCGGCCTGCTGGGCCATGATTGTGGCTTGTTGCTTGGAGAACTCTGCTTGGCGGGCAGCGTCCTCCTGCATCTGTTTCATGCTCTCATGCATTTGGCGCATCAGGGCTTCCACCGCTGACGTATTTTGCTGATCCATCTGACTAACCGGTATGTCTATTTCTATAGCAACAATTGAGACCTCAGTCCTATTGTCCTCTGATGGAGTAACCCACTATTCTGGCAACCTCTGTTCTGACACACTGCGCTTCCTTGGCTTTCTCCTGACAACGGGGGGTAAAGAATAGAACACTGGATGTCTGTCAACCAGATCCTTAGATCGATTGAGTCGACGACCTCGTGTCCAAAGTGCTTGGGGAATATCTACTAGGTTGGAAGCAATGGTGCTAAAACTGCCCCTAGCAAAAGATAAATAAAGCGAAAAGGAAATAAATAACCAGATAAATGAACAGCATAATGACTTAAAATAAATACCACGACACCTGATCGGGCATACAACACACGGTTGATAGTGAAAACCTGCTTGTCTCCAAATCTTGATCAACATCACTGAATCACTATTCCCCAAATTTGAATCAATACCCATGAGATAAGCGATTCTCAAATCTTGTTGATGCCCAAAACTCATAAACTGATACATGCATTCCTGTAGAGACGCACTCTAAAAGCACATAAGATAAGTGAGAGCCAAAACACCCTATGTTGGGGTAGGGTTTCCTGTCCTATTTTGTCGAGGACTAGGGTTTCACTACGCATGCAGACGGTTTCAAACAACCTATATCGGGTAAGCAACTTTGTCCTAGTTTGGAATGGTCACTACGGTTCGATATGCACTAGGTCGAATGGTCAAGAGGGTGCCGGTAAAACCGGGTTTGTGTTCCGTCTTGGCGAGCCCATAAGTCGACCTTATGGTCATGCCTTGACAAGACAAGCCTCGAGAAACCGTTCGAGAATAGCGGATGGCAAACACGGTGTCCTAGGAGCACCAATGCAAATGCAATGCAAAGAAACACACAAGTGTAGTCAAAACCAGATATCATGGGTTGAGTCAAGTTCTCTAACTCCCAATGAGTCGCGAAGCGTAACAAGCCCATGGGGACCTCGCTTCTGATTCGGACTCGATTTGTGTTACGGTTCTTAATCTTGAACCAAAGAGTCCAAATCCGTCAAATCGTTTTGAGAATAGATTTTTTGAAAGAAGTGCCAAACATGAAGCTTTGCGGAATCTGAGTCGCCACCTAAATATTTTATTTTGGGAAATTTAGGAAACCACGACTCGTTTGCCTAAGACCACGTGTCGTCATCACCAAAGTTGCCTCGGCTTGGGAACTTAGATACGATTGGGAAAGGTCGCCATTGAGCACCCAGCTTCGCCCGATCAAAGATCGGCCTCTACTAACCATGATATTTAGTTTTGAAAACATTGTGTGCTCTTATTCCGGTTCTTTAGCCTAGATTTATTATGTGATCGCCTGACATACAAGTATAGGCAGTCGCTGAATTAGAACAAAACATTTCATGTTTGTTTTTTTTTTAAAGATGGTTTGCTACCCAGTGGGCTTAAAATCTGATTTTGCCACCCTCAGGTGGGCTTAGAAAAGATGGTTTTGCCACTATCTAGTGGGCTTAAAACAAACATTTGATGAATTGTTCCCATCCAAGTAACCCAACCTTCACCCACAAGCATTCAGGACAGTTATATCACATAAGCAGTTAGCCTCATGGCAAGCATGCTATTCATGGCAGTCACTCACACACATGTAAGGATGCTAAAACATAAAACTCACCGAGTACTCCAAGCCAAAACAGAAACCGATTAGAAATCCATGCATGATCCTAAATATACAGGAATGCCTAATGCAACACATGCAAAAATGCAACTATAGCAGGCTCGGCTATTCTAAACATGGCATATGAGATGCAACAGCTATCAAGTATTCAACTCAGAATTGAAATACAAATGCAGTTTGTATGATGCGTAGGCACGGTGCATACAAAAGCAGATGAATGAATGCAAACATTCTCTCATACTGTAAGCTAATTGAAACATGCCCTAATCAAACCATCGTGGTGGTAAATAAAAAGGAAGAAAAGGCGTGGGGTTGGAAGACATACATCACACGCATGCACTTATTACAACATTGCCCTCAGCGGAGGTTAGAAAGAATAATGTCTGATCCCAAATAATGCAGTCCAAATAAATATCTGATCTAAAATATGTACAAACCCTAATTAATTTACAAATTAACTAAGAAAAATAACAATGGCATGCAAGCTAGGATCTTGACTCTTCTCCGGATGATAAATGATGCATGTCAAATTTGCCCTTAGCGCGAAATCCTTCTGCGATGCCCCAATTAGCCTCTGTTTTGCAATGGTTTTTTGGAAAGCGCCAAGCCTCGGGCTGCTAATTCTTGATTTCTTTGAGAGCGGAAAGGGCATGGCAATGTATTTTCACGAATGTATGCATGCCTCGATCCTCGTGCCACCAATCACACATCTCGATGTATGATGGCGAGAATCGAAGTGCACTACTCAATATAGAATGAATGCACATGAAAACTCAACTAAACCTAACTCCATCATGGATGATCACGGAGTGTCGGTGGTAGGGAATTGAGACCGCGTTAGTCACTCGAGTCTGAAAGCGTCCCTCGTTTCCGTGCTCGACTAACTCTATCCGAACACAATGCAATATGCATGACATGCATGAAATGCAACTAAAATACAACCTAACATGCAACATGCTATGAAAATGGCATACACGATGCGAGGTAACATGGCATATGCAATGCGCTAACATCTGACCTAGCATACACAATGCTATGAAATGAAATGGCATACACAATGCATAATGGACTTACACTAACACAAGTGGACCTCGGCCACACTCACATAAGAGGCCATTAGATGAAAATGAGACACTCGAAATCGTGCACTGCGTGTGCATAAGCGAGGACCGACCCTAAGGCACAACATGCCACTCTAACAAGACATGGCAAAGCATGGATATGGCATATTAGCATGCAAATTTCAGAGGCAATAAGTGATGCAAAACAGCCCCGAAAGATGGCAAAATGACACCCGATGCATGAAATGAATCCCAAAACACGAAATTAGGCATACGAAATGACCTATGACTATGCAATGCATGCATTATTTGAACATGGAGTGTGAAGACAGAATCAAGAAAGCCCAAAAATAAGCATATTTATAGTTCTAAGAAAGACCAAACAGCGAGCGCAAATGGGGCTAAACTAGCATGCAAAAATGGCCCCGAAAGCAAGATAATGAAGCAAGTGACAGCTGCTGACCCTAAACAGAGAAGGGCCCTTCTTCAATGTCAAAGAAGGGCCCAAAATATGGTACTGTAGAGTATACCACAAGCCACAAAAATAGACACAAGTATGGAAAAACTCTCATGCAAAAAGTGGGCCTAAAGGAGGACAAAGAAGTAAGTGATGCATGCTGGCCCCAAAAAGATGAAGTTCCTTCAATAAAGTTGAAGAGGGACCTAAAATATGACCTTTTACAGTTTATGATCAAACCCAAAACAGTGCATAAGCATGCTCAAAATACTATGCAAGATAAGGCCAAAAAGAGAGCTATAACACAAAGTATAAAAAGGATGCTTCAAACAGTAAAAGACCCTTAATGAAACATGAAGAGGGGGTCAAAATAAGGCCATTTATAGTTCGGACCAGATTCCAAAAACAGAAGCACAAGAGGCTAACAAATCATGCAAAAATGGGGCCAAAAGATGGATACAAAGGAAAGTGACAAATGGAGACCTCAAACAGTAATGAGCCCTTCAACAATGTTGAAGAAGGGATCAAAATAAGCTACTTTAAAGTTTACAATATGCCTCAAAACAGTTTTCATATAGGCAAAAAATACTACACAAGAAATAGGCATACAAGAGAGGTAAAGAAGCAAGTGCAAAGAGGAGGCCTCAAATAGTGAGAGGCCCTTAATCAAACATGCAAAATGGCTCAAAATAATTCTGTTTCTAGTTAGGCTCGGAGCCCAAATATGCAAGCACAAAGGGCTAAGATACTGAACAAAATGAAGCACAAAAGAGGAGAAATGGAAGTTACCCTTGTAGACCAAGTCTTTGACAGCCTTTGGACCAAGAAATGTTGTCTCCTAAGCTCTGGGAAGATCCTCCAAGATTCTGGAATGGAGTGGTGG
Source organism: Camellia lanceoleosa (assembly GCA_025200525.1). Taxonomy (NCBI): domain Eukaryota; kingdom Viridiplantae; phylum Streptophyta; class Magnoliopsida; order Ericales; family Theaceae; genus Camellia; species Camellia lanceoleosa. The sequence goes on along the minus strand of CM045759.1, from coordinate 73,541,221 downwards.
TGTGGTGCTAGGTGATGGTGTAGAAACGGTGTAAGGTTTAGGAGGTTTGGATGCTTGAAGTGAGGAAGTGAGGGAGATGCAATACAAGGCTCCAAAGAGAATTTTTTTAACCCTTAAAACCAGAGCTGGAGGCTGGTTTATATAGACAAAAAGAGGGGGAAAAATGAGAGGGAAACAATTCAAGTTTCCCCCCAAAATGGCAGCCCCCCGGATACAAAATCTGGGGAGAAATGAAATGTATTTTTGTGATGTACCAGCTATGAGAATCGGGCCGGCGATTATCCAGTTGCGGTGGTGGCGGCTCTCCCCATGGCCAGCCGGCCAGGGGTCAAAAGGTCCAAGTGCAATTACTAGCCGACCACCACAAATTGGTGGCCTTCCATGTGTTCTCAACACAACCCTATGGACAAAAATTAGCATGATGAACGGGAGGAGAAAAGGCCACTTTGGGAGGGGTTCAAAGGGTCAATCACAATTACTAGCCGACCATATGATATTGGTGGCCTCCCAAGTGTGTACAACACAAATATTGGAGCTTGAAAAAGTGGCCTTAGGGTGGTCAACATTGGCTTCGAGTGAGAAAAGCAGGCGGCGGAGGCGATGAAGGAATATAAGCTGGTTGTTGAAACAATTCTGGCCTCCCACCCTTCTCGACCTTCTTGGTGATGAAGCAGAGGTCCTGCCAAAAATGAACATAAGCCGATGCAAAATGAAGGTTCGGGTAAAGCAGCGATTCGAGGCCCCAGCGGTATTAGGCAGGAGTGGTGTTCGACCTGAGTTGGTCTCTCGGACCACAGTGTCCCTCAAAAGGGAGCAAATAAGATGCATGCCAAAAAGCAAGCAAGCGGAGGTGGTTAGGGGTCTGAACAGGCACTCGGCTGGCTCTCAGCGGGCAAGACTCCGAAATGGGCAAAATGGCCTATGACCACGAAATGTAGCCTGACCAGAGAGATGATCTATAAGACCTCTTTCTCCTTTGGGTAGAGAAAGCAGAGAAAGCAGAGCTGGTTCGCCGTCGAGACAAAGCGAAAAAGAGTCAGGAGATCGAGAGACAAGGCTATAGCAGGGACTCCAACTTAACGAGCACAATATGCAACCTCACCAGCGCTCAATCGGTGTGTCGAGTCTTAAGGTCGGTCAAAAATGGGGTGTCAACACCGGGCACTCTCTGTAGCGCTCAGCAGAACTCTTGAGCACATTCTTCAAATAGAACTAATTTATTTATAACTTATATAAAATAAATGGGGAAGTATAGGTTTCTAGTAGAAACACTGGGTGGTCTAGCCAAATTTCGTAAGGACTATAACATTCCTGACGATGTCCACCTTACCCTAGCCAAAAAAGATGTCACACCATGGGGGAATGAAGGTTTTGTGCCCTTTACCCTTCTTTTAATAATAGAGACCGGACTAAGATTTCCAGTCCAATCCTTGATTTGTGAATTCCTTAGACAAACCAGACTATGCCCAACCCAACTTTCCACCAACTCATACTGTATAATAATGGGTATATAGAACTAAACCACCAAGGGGTCTAAACCTCGGTCTAGCATGACTGTTCCTAATATTCCTTAGGTTCAAAAGAGGATGGTGGGTATATTATTGAGAATTACATGGCGTGAAAAAATAATTAAGGATACACCAGATAAAGACTTAAATGATTACGATTTTTTCTGGGTGTCTGGAAACTTTGAAGATCATCAAGCCCAAATTCTGGCGTATAAACTGGAACAAAGGGATACCTGGTATAATTACTTCAGTTTCCTTGCATTCTTCTCGTTTTACTTCGGTTTCCAATTTTAAGCCGAGCTAACAGTTGTGTTCTTTATGCAGATCTAGCCCACATTTATTCATTGTATAGTCACCCCAACCTTGCTACTCTCACTTGCCTTTCGTTATAAAAACGGAGTTGGGCTAAGCTGTTACATTTTGAGCCGACCTACAAGTCTGGTGATGTGGAAAAGCGAGTGACCGATTTCCTTCTTGAAGGCACTTTGAGCAGGACCCAACCTTACCCAGATCAACCTAGTGCCTCGACCGCCCGAACAAGAGATGGCTAAAGGAAGCGGTGAAGGCCCTGCGACGCAACATATCCGGTAGAAGTACCTGGCTGGTCAGACCACTTTGAGGCAGTGGTAGCTCTCCCGTCTCATGACCATCCTCATCTCGTCCGAACAAGCGTGCGGACTAGCCAAGCCGGCGGCGCCTTCGATGAGGGCGAGACCATTCGCCACCAAGTCCTCCTCCAAGCCCTCAACCAAGCCTTCATGAACACTCTGGTGGTTTGGATCCTCCAAATGGGTTCCCAATCTTACTTTTCAAAACCGAGATATTACGGATCTGAGCTCGGTGGTTCTTTGAGAAGGATCATGATGACTTTCAACCTAGCCAAAAGTGTATGCCTCCCCAAAGACATGGAGCACCACCAAAAGCAACTAAACACCGAGCTGAAGGCCATCTGGTCGTCCACAAAATCCATGATCCTGGTAGGTAGCTGTAGACACCCCATTTTGACTGGCCCTAAGACTTGGGCATTTTATTTTGACCACCCTCACAAAAAAAAAAAAAAAATCAAATTGAAATTTTAAATCCCGAAACTCACCCATTTTGGTCAAATTAAAACATTTTTATTTGAATTTATTATATAATTTTGCGTGTTTGTACAAATTTTTTTAGGTGTGTTTATATAAATTGGCATGTGATATTTTGTAAATAAAAAATAATAAAACAAAAAAAATAGAAAAATAAAATATAAAAAAAATGATGATGATGTTGGGTTGAGAATAATGTTGTTTTAAGAACAAAGGTGGGTGGTGTTCATGAGTGGATAAAAAAAAAGAAAAAGAAAATGTTTTGTTTGAGAGAGTGGAGAATAATTTGAGTGGGCAGTAGTGCTCTCTCTCAAGTGCATGGGCGGTGGTGTTGTTTTGAGGGGCACACCACAAACAAAAAAAGAAAGAATCAACACAAGTGGCTAGGGCCCCTCTCTCGGCTCTCTCTCAGCTTTGTTTCTTAAAAGCATATTGGATCATCATCTACAAAAAAAGATAGAGAAGAGACATACAAAAACGCTCTCAAGGGGGACTCACATGGGCACATGACAGACAGCACACACGGCTGGAAACACATGGGTTTTCTTCACCATTGACACACCATGCACAGAGAGGCACACTCTCGGTACCCAACACTTTAACCCAGCACATGCACTCATAACACATGAAGACCCACATGCACTCATAACACACACACTATACACACACTACACTCCCTCTCTCTCTGGGGTATGCACGGCAATGGGGTGGGGATTGGACACATGGTCTCTCTTCTCTCTCTAAGATTCCTCTCTTTCGACACACACTCGGGGGGATATACACACAGAGACACACGGGTTTAGGGGAGGGAGGAGGAGAGACACGGGTTTAGAGGGAGAGAGGGAGGATCACACACCCTTTTTTTTTTTACACAGCAGAACACAACACACACACATGCATAGGGGACGGATACACACCTAACTCACTCAGCCACCCATGCACACGGCACACACAGCACCATACACCACACTCACCTACACACAGCACAGACATAGCAGCACACGTACACAGGAGGCTCGGCCTCCTTGGTTGAGCTCTCTCACTAGCTGGTTCTCTCTCTCTCTCTCTCTCTCTCTCTCTCTCTAGTCCTTGTTGTTGTTGTTGTTGTGAAGATATGGCTGGTGATAAAGCAATCGGTCTTGAAGAGCTCAAAAACGAGACTATTGATCTGGAAAAAGTTCCTATTGAGGAAGTGTTTGAGCAGTTGAAATGCAACAGAGACACGGGCTAGATGGCTCTCTCTCCCTCCCTGTCTCTCTCACTCTCTCTCTCTTTTGACAGGTACAACTCCGAGGTTCTAAAGAGGAGATAGTCACTCTTTCTCTCTCTACACTCTCAAGAAATTTGCACATCATCCAATAGTGATTTCCCAATAAGCCATGCTAGTCGGATTTCAAATCCGTTCCTTGGTTTGTCGCTTGAATCTAAAAAATGTGAATCATGCGATGTTGCGGAACCCGGGACATGCGAAAAGGAGTGACATGTGCCAGTGATGAAGTTGTTTATTTTATTTTTATTTTGAGTGTTTTGTGAGGGTTTATTTTATTTTATTATTTCTCCCTCCTCTCTTCGGGTCTGTAATAATTCAAGTATTGTAATAATCCCCCACCCCGCTTCTTTCTATCCCATTCTTTTATCGCTTTCCCTAACTGTGTGTATGTATATATCTTGACATGTCATGCATATCCCTGCTTTACATCCATGATCCATGCATAAGATTTGGCTAAATTTGCACCTTTATGCTTCAATTGATTATCCCATGATTCTGTGTGCTATCGTATGTTTTGAGATTATTTACATGCCATATTTTAGAAGCCGAATCTTTAGTGCATCTCATGAGTGAATTGCATTAGGATTCTGTATATAAGATCATGCATATTTTACTAACTTTGTTTTGTAGTTGTTCGAGGGACGTCGGTCAATCTGTGAGTTTTTATGCTTTAGCATCCCATTTGTGTGTGTTTTTCTTACTATGTGTTAGTATTCTACCATGAAGCTACTTGCTCACTTGATATAACTATATGAATGCCTGTGGATGAAGGCTTGTTGTTTGAATTGGAATAATTCAATAAATGTACGTTTTAAGCCCACTTTACAGTGGCAAATTCACAAACTTTAAGCCCACTTTGTCAAGTGGCAAATTCAAATCCTTTTCGAAAAACAAACATGAAGTTGAATTGTTCCAATTTGAGCAAACTAATCTATACTTGTATGCTTCACATAGTAAATTTTAGGATTTACTAAAATAATCAGAACATAAACATATAAAGAAAATAAAAGTCATATCATGGTTTAGTAGAGGCCGATCTTTTGATCGGGTGAGCGGGGGTGCTTGTTATTGACCTTCCCCTCTCATACCTAAGGTTAAAGCCAAGCATCCTTGGTTCTGACGAGCAGTGGCCTTATTTTGAGTCATGGGTTTCTAATTTCCCAAAATATTAGGTGGCGACTCTAAGTTACGATGGCCTTGATCCATTTTGACAAAATTGCAATAAAATGGATTTTCACTAAAAGTTGCAAAATCTGGACTCTCATCTCGTTTCACATTGCACTTTCGTGAGACATTGAGATCAAAGAGATCTCGAGTCAAGCTGTTTAACCCAGCGGGTCCCGCATATTCACGATTCTGGCGACTCTTGGGATTTATGAAACCTTGACTCGAACTCCATGATATGACTTTTATTTTCAATTATATGTTTATTGCATTGCATGCATTGGTGCACTTAAAGTTCCTGTGTTGCCCAAATACTGGTGGGAACAAGCATACTTTGTGACCTTGCACCTATCTTCTGATACTTTAGAGGCCTTGTGTTGTAACCTTTTAAGATCTGTCAAAAAGGTAGCTCTGCTACATAGCTCTGCTATTTGGCTTTGCTATCTAAGGTTCTCAGACTCCGAAGAGAGGCTATTTGACTCTTCTGATTTCCTGGGATCTTTATTGGTTATGACCCAAAGGACTTTTTGGTAACGTCACCTTGACTTCAACCCCTAGGGTAAAGCTAACCTTGTACATATAGTGAGCTATAGTACCTTTCAAATTAGGACTGTCCTTTTTTGATCTTTCTAATTTTTCTGGCTTTCAGTTCGGCTAAAAAGAAAATTATTATTCTTTTGCAGGCCATTCAGAAAAACAACATCACACATAGGAAAGTGTTGAAGCTCAGGAGAACGACAAGGAAGGTCGTGGCGGCCAAGCAAAAAGCCGAGCTAGAGGAGGCCCGAAGCAAATGGTGAACTACGATCGAGCGGCCGACTAACTTGGTAGTTGGTTAGTAAAAGCAAAAGGCCATCATTGGTGAAAGATAAGTACTGCTTGGCATGAAGCTTGAAAATAAGAAAAATACCGAGATAACTTCGGCTAAAGGAGGGTATAAAAGAGCCAAAAGCGAGGCATCAAGAAGGCGGAAGGCGCTTATACCCGGCGGTAAAGCGCCAAGGACCTTTTTTCAAGTCTTGGTGGAGGCGGTGTGGAAGCTTCAGTCACGGTCCTCAGACCGAGGTCTACAACTCTCTAGCCTACTGCATACCGAACTCCCTGGCGAAGTACGCTGCTGCCCTTCAGTAGTAATTTCTTGAAGGTTCGGGCTCTGATGAAGACTCTGCCTCTGAGGACACTCCGGTTGTCGATAGTGACCAGACAGTTTGGGCGGAGCCCACGGTGGAAGACCTGATCATTGAGCAACCAGGTGAAACCGTGCTTCCGAACGAGACCACTCTTGTGACTGAAACCGAGCTTCCGCCTGAAGCCGGTCTTCGTGTTGATGCTGAAGCTGAGTTTGACGCCGAAATTGATGATCTTTTCAACTGATTGTCATTTTTCTTTTCTTTTGTTACGGACTTGTAACCGGGCTGCGGCCCTTCCTTTGTACTTGTTTTGCACTTCAATGAAAAAATCTTTTGTGCTAAACTCTTACTCCGGTTTTGTTCTGTATGCTTGTACTTGTAATGAATTTTCAATGTCTTCTACTGTTTCAACTGTTATTTCGGTTTACTTTCCTGTTTGAGCATGCTCTCTTGCAATATTTTTGACCGAGGTATAGTATTCGGGTTTCAACTGGTTAATCTAGTCTGACTTACTAGCCAACCACTTTTGGCGGATATAATTATCTCGGTGAAGAGTACAAACTTTGTTTAACTTGACCAACCACTCTTGACCATAAACTTACTTAATTTGTGAAGAGTATCTAGGGTTGGTTTAATCCGACCAACCATTCTTGACCATAAACTTACTTGCCCGGTGAAGGGTACAAGAGTTGGTTTAATCCGACCAACCACTCTTGACCATAAACTTACTTCGGTGAAGAGTAACAAGAGTAAGTTTAATCGACCAACCACTCTTCGGTAGACATACTTACTTGGTTGAAGAGTAACAAGAGTTGGTTTAGTCGGTAACCACTATTGGTGACATACTTACTTGGTGAAGAGTAACAAGAGTTGGTTTAATCGATAACCACTCTTGACCGTAAACTTACTTGGTGAAGAGTAACAAGATTGGTTTAATCGACCAACCACTCTTCGGTAGACATACTTACTTCGGTTGAAGAGTAACAAGAGTTGGTTTAATCGACCAACCACTCTTGACCATAAACTTACTTGGGTGAGAGTACAAAGAGTTGGTTTAATCGACCAATCTCTAAGTTGGTTTTCGACCAACTTAGAATCGGTTTGGTTATCTTGAGCCAAGCGTCCTGCGACTGGATCCTTATCACGGGCTTAAGAGGTGTTGGTTTAATCGACCAACCTCTAAGTTGATTTTTCGATAACTTAAAATAAAGTGTTTGGTTATTCAGGCTAAGCGTCCTGCTGACTGGATCCTTATCACGGGCTTAGGAGGTCTTTGGTTTAATCCCAACCTCTAAGTTAGTTTTTCGATCAACTTAGAATAACATGTTTGGTTATTAAGTGAGCGTCCTGCGACCTAGATCCTTATCACAGGCTTAGGAAGGGTTCATAGTTGGTTATTAGGCCAACTATGTTTACAATGCTCTAACTTACTAAAGTTACCTTCTTGAAAACAATTATCTTTGAAAAGAATCGACTTGTTTTATTGAGAAGGTAAAAATTACATACTTAAAAGAAAAAAAGTTAAAAATAAAATAACTTGAGATTGGCGGTGTTCCATGGCTTGGGAATTGCTTTGCGTCCTCATCTTCTAAGTGGTATGCCCTTTGCTGCTAATCTGACCACTTTGTAGGTCCTTCGAGTTAGGCCCTAGCTTGCCATCTCCTGCGACCAAAGTATTTCCCATTACTTTGTGATACAATCTCCGATCTTGAATTGCCTTGGATGCCTTTGTTTTGTTATATTTTACGGACAATTCTTGTTGGTAGGGCGATGTGAACCAATGCTCTGTCTCTTCTTTCTTACAAGGTCAAGCTCAATGTTATGGCCGCCATTTAAGTCTGAGTCAAAGTTTTAACCGAATTGTGGGAGACCAATTTCTAATGGGATGTTGCTTCCATGCCATAAGCTAAGGAGAATGGTGTTTCTCTTGTTGATCGGCGAGGTGTGGTGCAGTAAGTCCATAAAACATGAGGAGCTCTTACGCCCACTTGCCCTTCTCTCTAACCTTTTCTCTAATCCATTCAAGACTACCTTGTTTGATCGTCTGCTGACCATTTGCTTGGGGATATCCGATGTCGAATTGTAGAACTCTATTTTGTACTCTTCACAAAAGCTTGAAAAATTCTGCAGTCGGCCAGGTGCCTTTATGCGAGATTAATGCCTTTGGTATGCCGTCAGTGATGATATTCTGCCGGACAAATTTCTTCACATCTTTTTCCTTGATTGATGCGAAGGCTGCTTCCACCCATTTTGTGAAGTAGTCGGTTCTTTGCAAGGAAGAACTTCTGTTCTTGGTCTTTGTTGGAAGTGGCCCTACTATGTCCAATCCCCACATTGCGAAGGGCCATGGGCTAGTTAGAGGTAGAAGTTCTCTGGCAGGTTGGTGTATTTGATGTGCGAACTTTTGGCATTTTTTCGCACTTTTTGGCATATTTCTCTGAATCCGCTTGCATGTATGGCCACTAATATCCTTGCGAGATTGCTCTGTATGCCAGTGATCTTCCTCCTTGATGGTTGCCGCATACACCCTCATGTATTTCGAACAGGAATGCTTCCACTTTGCTGGGGTGAACAAAATCACTGCGACTTTGCTCTTATTCTGTTGGCTTTTTTCTTCTCTTCCAGTAGGGTGCCGTCTTTTAGGAACAGTATGATGGGATCCATCCAAGAAGGGCCTAACTCTGCACAACATACCTCTTCTGCTTCGGGGTCTACAATGCTTGGTCTAGGTAGGTAGTCGATCAGCAATGGATGAGGGATGGAGGTGTCTGCCATTGAGGCGAAGCCTGCTAGTTTGTCTGCTCTGCTATTTTCCTCCCTGCCGATTTGTTCTATCCTGACTACATCAAATTTTTTGACTTCTGTTCTGACCAACTCTTGGTACTTGGCCATCCTGTCATCCTTCGCCGTGAGTCGCCCGATATTTGGTTTACCACTAGGCGTGAGTCGTATAGACCATTAGCTCGGTGGCCTTCATGTGGAATCTTGACTTGAGACCTACAAGCGCTTCATACTACGCCGTTGTTTGATCTTTGGGAAGCCAAGGTTGATTACTGCTCTACTACTAAGCCGTCTGGAGAGATGAGGACTATGCCAAGCCTGCTCCATCTTGGGTTGGATGCTCCATCCACGAAGAGCTTCCACATCTCTCGCGAACAACTTCTAGCAAGTAGAGGGATCAGATGATGCCTTTGGATCTTCCATGTTGCTAGTGTCTTCTTCAAGGTCCATGCTTGCTGTCTGCCCCTCGCCATCTGGTTGTACCAAGTCTTGTTTTGTTGGTGAGTCTTGACTTGGTGTAGCATGGTTTGCTTTTTCCTTCCTTACTTTACTCTGGTCTGCCTTAGGGCCTGACTGAGTAACCAATACTAGGGGTTGCGTTATTCCGACGTCGACTTCCATCCCTAGTTCGGTTGCTTGATCGGTCGGTCAAGCGAATATGATGACTTCTAGGGTGAATTCTGCGGCGAAATGCCTTAATGCTTGTGCCTTTATTGCGGTTACGGGTTGGAACTTGATGTCGTATTACTGACTCAAGCGCCCACTTTAAGATTCGCCGGAGAAGTTAGCTCTCTCAAATAGAGCTTTTAATGGGAAGGTGTGAGGACAACTATATAATGGGCGTGAAAGTGTCGACAACTTTCTTGAGGCCATCATCGGGCCAATGCCGATTTTCGATGGCAAGTACCTTGTTTGGCACCCGGCAATGTCTTCTTGACATAATAGATAGGCGGTGTTGGATTCCTACTGCGGACCAATATTGCGCTAATGCGTCTTTGTGAGGCGCTAGGTACAAGAATAGTTCTTCTCCGGAATTGGGGTTACAAGTAGTGGTGGAGAAGACATGTATTCCTTCAAGCTTTCGAGAGCTCGGTGCGCTTGTCGTCACTCAAACTTGGCCTTTAGAGCATGGAAGAATGGTCGTGATCTAACGGCACGGCTTATGAACCGATTGAGCACGGCCATGCGGTGAGATCTTTACTTCTTTTCTTGAGTTCGGTCTTTCCGGATCTGAATTGCCTTGATCTGGGAGGTGCGCCTCTATACCGGTTGGTTACCGAAGCCTAGGAATTTGCTAGATCTACTCGAATGCACACTTGATGCATTGAGGTGTAACTTATGCTTCTTTAGGATCTCAAACATCTCACCTAGGTCTTTGAGATGGTCATTCTCATTCTTGCTCTTGACCACCATATCGTCTATGTAAGCCTCCATTGTTCTGCCTAACAACGGCTCAAACATCTTGGTGACCATTCTCTGGAATGTCGCCCTGCGTTCTTTAGGCCGAAGGGCATGACCTTGTAACAGTACAATCCTCTTGGAGTTGTGAAGGATGTGACCTCCTGGTCTGGTTCATGCATGGCGATTTTGTGGTAGCCTCTGTATGCATCCAGAAAGCTAAGTCGGTTGTGCCCCGCCGTCAGGTCTACCAGTTGATCTATCCGTGGTAGAGGAAAGCTATTCTTTGGGCATGCCTTGTTGACAGTTTTGTAGTTGACGCAGACGCGCCACTTGCCATTCTTCTTTGGCACTACGACCATGTTGGAGATCCATCTTAGGTAGTGCACCTCTCTAATCGCTCCTGCCTCCAGCAGGTTTCCTACTTCTTCCACCACTATCTCGGCGTGGTGGAGTGCTGATCTGCGGGTGCGCTGAATGATTGGTCTTGCGGATGGGTGGACATTGAGTTGGTGACAGATGAAGTTGGGATCAATGCCTGGCATGTCGTATGATGTCCAGGCGAACACTTCGATGTTAGAGGTCAAAAATTCCAAGACCTCTAATCTCTCGATCTTGAACAACGATGAGCAGAGCAAAAAGAACTTATCAGGGTTCTTTTCATCTATTCTTACCTCTACCAAGTCTTCTAGCTTTCGACTAGCGCTTTGCCAACATCTGCGAATAGTTCATTACTCTCGGGTTCTTCCACCTAATGAGCGTATCCTTTGGCGTATATTGCTATTCGCCATGACAAGCATTGCTTGACATGATCTGTCTCCATAGACTTCTTCTATTACTCGGTGTCATTGGGAAACCGCATTACTTGGTGGTAGGATGGCGTCACCAATCGCGCATGTAGCCATGTTACGCCCAAGATAATGTTGTAAGTGGAGGGACCTTCAATACCGAACTCCACTTGTTTCATCACCTCCTGCTCTGTTGGGAGGATTATTTTGCCGATGGGCCATTACGGCATGGAGTTGAATCAATCGGGGAGACACAAGTGCCAAGTCTTTGTCTTGTAACCAGTTGTTTGAATGTTTAAGTAGTACATGATTTCACATGAACTACTGGTCAATCGAATCCGCTTGATGTCAAAATCCTTGACTCGGAGAGTGACGACGGGGCATCATTGTGAGGGCAATATATCCTTGCCAAGTTTTTATCAGAAAAAGACATGACATTACGTGGCCTGTCTTTTCCTTCTTGATGGCGGGTTGGGCATAGCACTTCTCTTAAGTGCTCGGCCTTTTTAATTGATCCTCTGAGCTCGCCTGCGCTCAAGTTCGAAGACTCCATATCACATTGATAACGCCTTGAGGCGGGCGTCAGTGGCATTCCATTGGGGTTATCCGGTGGCTTTCTTGCCACTAACTCCTCAAATCTTTGTCTCGATGGCGTGCAATTCTCGGTCTGGTGCCCTTTTCTTTATAGAAGGTACCGTGACTTATCGTCAGATCGCCGAGCCTCGCCTAGCTTGGGCCACTTGACGAGGCTCGTCTCGAATCTCGCTAAGTATTCGGTAGATCGGTTTCTTGAAGACCGTGGTTATGGCGGTCACGGACTCTCAACCATCTTTTTCCTAGTCTTCTCCGTTGTCTCTTACGCGTCCGTTTACGTTCGGACGGTCTATGCGTTGACCTTTCTTTGAGGCCTTCTTTTCTCGGTGCTTGGTCGCGCGATTTTGCTTTAACACGTGCACCATCCTCTTCCGGCTTGATGTCTTGATGCACTCTTTCCATCGAGGCTTCCATGGTGAGGCGGTGTCATGGTGATAAGTCCCTTAATTCTGTTCATTGGAAGGCCTCTTTTGTCTTGTGCAATGGCGAGATTGGTGGGGCGATCCCTAATCTGGTTGAAGGTCTCGATGGCATTGTTATAGGATCTTAGGGTCTCCTTGTCACCCATGTCGATGGAGAGTGGTGGTCGATCTCCACTTAGGGTTTTAGTGTTTGTTGAACCTTATTACGAACACCTCATAATTATTGCCCAAGAGGCTATCTTTGCCCTGGAAGTTTCTCAAACCAAGTCAAGCCTAGATCGCCAAGGCTAGATGGGAAGAGGATGCACATCAAGGCCTCGTTAAAATCGATATCTGACCATGACTGGCGAAAGTGGCTCAAGTGTGAGTAGGGTCTGTCTTCCCTTCATTATGTGGTGAATTTGGGCTGTAGGAAGCTAATGGTAGGCGCATTCTCTATCGCCCGTCTGAATGGTGAGTCTGTAGTCTCGCCAATGCCTTGTCCGATTGGTTAAATGGCGGTAGCGGTATTAGCATTCAACCTTGGCCGCTTCCGTGCGTCCAGAATAACATTTAAAAGCGAAACTCTATGTGGATCACGTGCCCTGGCGTCCTCCTTCCATCGTGCCTTCTCTTCTAGCATGGATCGTAAGTCGGACGATCTGGGCAACTCTGTCTGCCTAGACCTTGTCTGGTGCGTATGCGATGGCCAATATGTGCTTCTTTCGGTGTACATCCTCTTAGATCTCGTCCTCTCGGACACAGGTAGCGAGTTACGGAAAATCTGGATGCGTATCGCTTTGTCACGAGGCTCTTGTTCTCTGCTTGAGAGGGTGTAGTATTCCTACTACGACTTTCCAAGTGGTGAGGGGGTGTCTTGTTTGTGCGCCCTCTCCTGTCGCCACTTGTTTTCCCCTCACCTGGCGCTTTAGAGTTTCCATGTCCGCCGCCATTCAACGTATCAACTCATCCTGCTCCTTGACGCGATCCTCTAGAGCCTAGGGATCAATCCTCCGCCTTTGTCTGTCTGGACTCTGTGAACGGGAGTGACGAGGGCTGTTAGTCCCCCTTCTTCCTCTTGTATCCCTCATGGGATTCTGCCTTTGTGGCTCTAAATCCCCCATGGGAGGGACAAGAGGTAGACCCTCGCGCCTTGCACCTCCCTCTGGTGTTTGTCCGTCAATGGGGGATTGTGGCTAATCGTCGTTGTGCGCCATTGATTCTAAGGAAGAAAAGCTTGATCAAGAGGTTTTGTTCTTGTCTAAATTCCACGAGTAGCCAATTATGCGGAAAGAAATAAACCTTCTCGTATAATCCTGTTGATCAAATCTGCACTCCTCAAATGCGTCGTCGCTTCACTCCTGAAAACACAAGCGTGAACTGGCCGTGGTGTGTCTGGGAAACCTCTCAGATGCCTAAGTCGATAAAGCTTGACAAATAGACAAAAGCTCGTATTGAGAAAACAAAGTTGTGTTACCTCTCCATAGGTGATGTTTGTGAGCTTTTATAGGTTACGTGGCACAATCCTAGTAGGACTTTTTACTCCTCCATGTAGAGTCCTCCTAGGATTCAAACTCCTAAAAGATAATGCTTATCCTTGACACCCCCTTGCTTGAACCAAGTGAGATGGTTTTACCATGTTTGGACTTCCATAAGACGAAGTAAGCACGGCTATCTTTGGCATGAGACTAGACCAAACTATACTTGAAATGGTTCTTCCTTTGATCATACTTACCTCGGTCCTTCCTGTATAAACCGTGCTAACCATAGTGCGGTTTAGTCTGTACTAACAATTAGCTACATATGACCGAGCTTGCCGTACTATGCGTGACCGGACTAATTCTGAGCACCGCATCCGTAGTTCTCCTCCAGACCGAACTAAAAACAGGGCCTTCGGGGACCGAACTAATCACCAATTTGTGTGAGGTCTAACTCAAGGCTTCTTCTTGAATGAGTAATTTTATGGCTATTTTACTTGGCCCTTCCCATTGCGCCCCAAAATGGCCCTTTATGTGGCTCGGCCCAATTTTCAAATAAATTACCCTCTCAAAAATATTATGATTACATTAAAATAGTATACATTAAAATGAGTCTCCTCTATTTTGTCATTCATATTGTTCATTATATAATTTTATCTTTTTTTATGATATATATAGAATCTTATAACATAAATTATCTAAATTATTAAAATGAAATTCATGATGCATCCCACAAATTTTTAAAGTATCTCAAATTTAAATTTAAAATTTAAAAAAAAAATCATTCTTATAATGTTTGTAAGACTTGAGCAATTAAATTTGTGCACATCAATATCGAGGAGTTTATGGATGGAGGATAGGAATAGCAATGGGCGGGCGGGTAGGAGATCACCCTCTCCGTCCTCGATCCCCGAAGACCAAAAAATCCCCATCCCGGCCCCTGATCCCCAATGGGGACACCATCAACCCCGCACTCTCTAGGGATCGGGTTTCCAGGCAAAAAATCCCAACTGTTTTGTTTTTGTTTTTGTTTTTTTTTAATTTTGTTCAACACAGAAACACAACAATTTTTTTTTTTTAAAAATCTGTTTCTTCATGATCATCAACTTAAAAATAAAAAACTTAAAAAAAAAAATAATCTGAAACACAAACACACACACAAACATATCTATCATCATCTTCATCATCAACAACTTGAAAAATAAATAAATAAATAAGCGGTCGAGTGATGATGAGCGTGATCAACAACAACGAAAAAAACAAAAACAAAAAGCGGTCTGAGTGATGAAGTGGTCTTTGTGATGGAGAAATTACTTAAGCCGTATATCGTCGTCTAGGTCAAACTCTTGGAGCTATAGCGGAGGCGGATAGAAGTGGTCTGACGGAGGAGGGTGATGTCGAAATCTGCAGCGGAGGGGCAGGCGGTACATGTTGTTCAAATCATGGCGAGGATGTGGCGGTGGAGGATCGATGGGTGAGGCGAAACAGGCGCCGTGGCCATTCTTAGAAATTTGTGGTTGCGGGGTTTCTGCGAGAGAGAGGAGCCGCCGTGAGTGAGGGAGAAAGAGGCGATGGTGATGTGATCGTGGAGGAGGAGAAGAGATGTGAGGAATGGAAGAGAGAGAGAGTAGATCTACTTTATGAGAGAGAGTAGATGGAAATGAAATCAAAAAAAGTCTAAATGAATAAATATATATATATCTAAATGAATAAAAGATAGGGATGACCGGGGATATATAATATAATATATATATATATCATTCGGGGGAACCAACGGGCTGGGGCTCGGGGCCGGGGCCGGGGCGGGCCGGGACTGAAACATGTGTCCCCGTCCCCGGCCCGAATATCATCGGATATTTTTTTTTATCACCATCCCCGGCCCGTCGGGGGTATTTTTCGGAGAATAACTGTTATATTCGAGATTGAGGGGCCGGGTCCCCATCGGGCCGATTTCAGATTGCCATCCTTATGAAGGGAGTTCGAAACGTTGAGTGAATATGTTTATTAAATAATGTTGTGTCACACCTTTAAGCTCAAAGACTTTGACAGCCCTTCCTTTTCCTTTCGAAGGTTCCTCTGGCGAGACTAATCCTAAAGAGAAGTTTTTAACAGTATTGGGATTGTTAGAGGGACTAACATTTATGAATTTGTATTAAGTAATTAAAAAATATAAAAGGACATGATAAATTATGATTGATGAAAAATATAATCACATGACACTTCTAGACCAACTAATAATTTTTCAATCCCAAAAACTTATGCTTTGTGCCCTAGCCTTAGCCTATTAACAAAAAAAAAAAATTACAAAAACTCAAAATTTAACTTTTGTAATAAAATAAACTTTTAATTTTTAAATTTATTAATTTAAATTCTATTTTTTGATTTATTTTTAATTTAAACTATTTATTTATTTTTGCTAAGTAAAATAAACAAGAAAAAAAATACTTCAACCATTAAATTTAATGAAAAATGATATTTTAGACTTTTTATATACACTTATAGTTAATTTTCATGACTAAAACACTATTTTTCTATCAGTTTTTACTTAACAAAAATAAGTAAATTGTTTAGATTGAAAACAATCAGAAAATGAAGATTTAAATTGATAGAATTAAAATTTTAAGATTTATTTTGTTATAATAAGTCAAAATTTGAGATTTTTTTTTTAATTACCCAAAAAAATAAAGGGATTTTACAAATAAGTAGTACTATACTAAACTAAACTAATTACAGATTCATAAAAAAAAAAAAATTTATGAATTTAATCATTAACGTGTATAAAGTTTATCATGAATTTATAATTATTTTTTTAAACTATTACTGATTTGTTATTTCTCCAAAAATAAAACCTCCCCTGCACAAAACATATTTTGGTCCACTTGTTTAATCTTTTCAGTTGTTTTTTTTACAATAATTTGTTGGGATTTATAGATCATTAGTAAGCAAGGTACTTGAATTGGGTATGGCAAACACTTTGAGACACTTTAGTATGTGAAAAAAAATTCAGACTGTTTTTTTTTTTTTTTGGAAGAAATGGAAACTAATTTTGATAAAAATAAATATCAAAAAATATTTTAAAATTTTTAAAAATAATTTATGGCCTCCCAAAAGATAAAATTATGTAAAATAAGTGTTTTTAATTTTTTAGAAAAAAATTCCAAAGAAACGAAATTTCTAAAAATCAAACAAAACATGGCCAAAATAGTGACAACTAAGAGCAATTCCAATGATAAATAGGTAAAATAAATAGCTAAAGCTATAATTTAGCAATAAATATGAAATAGATCTAGGATAACAATATTACTTCAATGATCAAATTGATGTTTTCAACTTTCCCTCAATTTAATTGATTCAATTCAACAGCCATCCTCCAACTACCCTTATTCAATTCAATGACAATGTGCCAAATTTGTTGTCTGAGCAACTTTAGCTATATGTGGGTCTTTGATTTACCATCTTGCCAAATAGGTACCCGCGAGGAGAGCAAGACGAGCAGTTAAGCGAACAATTTGTCACAGAAAGATAAGACTCCGGCATTGGTGCGTCCACCCAGGGGCACTCTGACTATCAAATCAGTACTCAGTTATCTTTCAAAGATAACAAACAGTACTGAACTCACTATCTAGAATATAAAAAGCGTACCTCAAACCCATAAGGGTGCCTTACTTTTATAGCCAGCACTAACCTGATCTTTATAGAAGTCTAGCCTCTCTTGGACTCTGGCTTAATGCTCATCTTGGACTCTCCAATAGATAAAGACAAACTCCCTTATCCAAGTCGAGGCCCTCCCCCATTCAAGCTGAGGCCCTCCTCCAAGAGATAGAGCTTTATCCTTATCCAAGCTGAGGCCCTCCTCCATTCTAGAACTCTTATAGCTTATCCGTTCATCTCGGATTCCGGTATCTCCGTAGATAACCTCGGCCTAGCCGAGATAACCTCGGCACCATGACCAAGACACGTGGCGCCTCGGCTAACACTTTGGTGTCACCTTGGCCACGTGTTGTCATTCACAAAATATGTCTCCTAAGCCCCTAGGTCCTATTACCTCGGCATCTGAGGTGATAGAGCTATATCATTTGTCCACATGTACGTCGGCTAAAAACTTATTCCATCCTTTATTCTGGAGTCATAATAGGTCACTAAAAGGCGTAGTGTGTCTTATCAATGCCTTAGAACCAAGAACCAAGTTTTTCAAGTTCTTTAACCGAGATCGTCCACCTAGCTGAAGGTTCTCGCTCCATTAAACCAAGAACTCCAAGAGTTCTATCTACGCATGAGCTGTCACGCACGGTTTCTTAACCGTTTCGGCCACGCGTCTTTTTCCCATTGATCCGTACCTGACACGCGCCATCAGGTCAAGTCGTTTTTCCTCACGCCGTCTGACAGACACGTCGTCCAAGGCATGTCATTTATGCTTTGCCTCCTTTTCGCGTTTTAACAAAATATCTCTCTCTCCATCTCTTCACTTTACATTTCTTGCTTTCTCTTCGTTTTTCAGTTTTTCTCTCTCTAAAGTTTTTCTTCCAAAAACCGCCATTGTCGTGCTTTGAAGCTTCTGTAATGTGCTCTAATCATCTCTTCTGGCGAGTATTTCGTCATCTGACTCTGACCACTCATTCCATCTGACTCCGACGATCGTCATTAAACTTCCTTTTCGTCGACACTACTTGGTAAGTCCTCAGCTTCTTTATTTTCATTCCCAGTTCTGTATTATTTTAATGCATTAGCAATCTGCCACTGTTCTTGGTTTTTAATCTGTGCTCCAGAATTTCTATTTTCTTCTTTTGAGCCTGAATTATGCTCTTTTTCTTGTTTGCTTGTTGCATTTTCCATATGTCACGACCCAAACCTGCCCCAATAGGTTTAGCGCCGTAACCAGCCAGTAATCCGTGGATTACCTACGGCCTCGGAAGACATTAACAAATATCAAAGAAATTTGCGGAACCAAATACATAAAGAAAACAAGGTCCAATGACCTGTGATGACATACATGGGACAGACAATCTCAAACTTATTTATAAACATAAACATGCTAGTCGAGTACACCCATATGTACAAAATATTTACACAAGTGCATCCCAAGATCCAACAACAAGCAGTACAAAGGACTAGCATGAGGTGCAAGCGCCATGGCATCGGACTTGAGCGAGAACCTCCTCGGGAGGCTGCTTGGTGGTGACCAAAAACAAAAGCAGAGGGCCATCAACTCGGCAGGTCTTGTGCCGGCTCACCTACATATATAATATAAGCGTGGCGAAAGCCAGTGAATAATACAGTAAAGGGTTTAATGAATGATGTCCATCACGAATTAAATCGAGTTTACATCGAAAACATAATCTTATCGAAGCGAGTCTTATGCATATTGATTTCAAATCGGATATAGATTTAGATACATGCTCATATTCATATTCATATTCATATTCAAATTTTGCATAAGATCATATGTGGTACACCCATTAGCTATCGGATCGGCGGTCAAGAAGACCACAAACAAAGATGGTACCCTGAACCACAAGGTCCATATCTTGTGCGCCAAGTAGCCATGGTATTATTACCCCGGCAAGGGCCATAGGCCACGGTATTGTTACCCCCGAGCAAGGGCCATCGACCACGGTATTGATACCCTCGGGCAAGGGCCATCGACCCGCAGTATTATTACCCCGGCGAGGGCCATCAGAACTAAGGCGCCACAAATACTTTTCGGAAAACGGACATTCATTCATTCATTTCCAACATATCATAGCTTTTCAAGAACCAATCATTTACGTATCATAGTATCTGAAAATACATAACATTGAACATAACTTTACAAGTTATTACTCACGATGCGTCGATACAAGTGAGCGAAGTCAAAAGGTCAAATAGATTGTGGCACGTGACCTACATAACACATCACGGATACACACTTTGAAACATGCACTCCAATTGTACAAAACTTACATCAGCGATTCTAAGTGTGTACCTAACCCCTTACCCTTAGTATGGAGCCTTAAACATGGCCTAGGAATGCCTGGGATGGAATGAGGTGCAAAATTGCCTTAGAAAACATTTTTCCAAAATTCTTGAAAATAGGGGTCTGCTCGGCGGACATGCAGACAAAAGCTCGCTCGGCGTGGATCGTCGCTCGGACGGGTGCGTGCTTCTGTAAAATCTTTGGATGCCAGATTTCGCTCGATGCTCGCTCGATGCTGCCTCGGCGTAAAGACCTGAGCTCTCTAAGCTCGGCGTCGCCTCTGCGCAAGATCTTGAGAGCTTGAAATTCGCTCGAGCCACCATTACTTTCGGCGGATCTCGGAAAAAGCGATGGTCGCTCGGCGTAGAATCCTTCGCTCGGCGTAGAAGCCAAATCTGGAATTTCCATATTTGCCTTCAAGCTCAAACCAAGTATTCAAAGCTCAAAACTCAACCTCTTTGGCCCAAATGCAAAAACACCATAAACACATAGTATATCAAGTTTCAAAAGCCAATTTGTAAATTCAAGGGCCAAGAGTGAGTCAATTTGAACACCACTTCCATAAATCTTCAAGAACAAGATGTAATCCAACATGCATGAGTTCAAGTGCATTTCAAAGCTTCAAAACATGACCCAAAGCAAAAAGTTAAACTCGAAATTTTGATGAATTCATGGACTTTAGCAAAAATATGAACATGCATGTGGAGATTTGACACCAAACAACTTCAATTTCCATGAATATGCACATGCATGCATGTTACACTACCCAATTCAACAATTCCAAGCTAACTCTAGACTGTAACCTTCATTTGGCCAAGAAACATGCAAGAGCTAGTTCAATTACATAAATGAGAGAGTGTATTCCTACCTTAAACCTTCAATTTCAAGTGTGTGAGCTCAATCTTGCAATTCTTCTACAATTCCTCTAGCAAACCATGTTGTAATTAATCTCCCCTCACCCTCTCTCTCTCTCTAGCCGTTGGTTAGCTCAAGGAATAGCTGATATGAGATGATTCTAAGTGCAATAACATAGACTAAATGTTGCCCCATGTAAAGCCACTAAGTGTCATAAATGTAATTAAACTAGGTTCATTAATATAACATTATTTAATCGATTTAAATATTCCCAAATTGAATTTTAATTGAACCTACCATAAAATCACATAAAATCTAACTAGTCGAGCACTAATCAATTTGATTGAGGCGATAAAACTTCAATTTGCGAATTAAAGTTTAAAATACGAATAGATATTTCGACACCGAACAGATAGAAGCACATAATTCCTGCAATACACATGCAAATTAATTCCAGATTTCCTCTTAATTATTATCAGGCATAATTAAGTTCCAATTAGCGTTAATCGGTTGGGTTATTACGGTCTTTAAAAGAGTTTGGTCCCCAAACTCAAGTTACCTTCATTCGGAGTCAACATTGGGTCTAAAGGGAACAATTCCGGATATCTCTTCTTCATGTCTTCCTCGGTTTTCCAAGTTGCGTAGGTCCCTCCATGGTTTTGCCAATCCACATTAACCAACGGTATTGTTTTGTTCCTTAACCTTTTAACCCTTCGATTCACAATCTGGATAGGCCTTTCTTCATAGGTATAGTCATCTTTCAGAAGTACATGTGTTGGCTCGATGACGTGGAGTGGATCTCTCAAATATTCCCGAAGCATCGACACATGAAAGACGTTGTGCATGTGTTCCATCACTGGAGGTAAAGCTATTCGATACGACCTTAGGATTAATCTTTCAAGAACCCGTGGGTCAACATACTTTGCCACTAATTTTCCCATCACACCAAACAGAGTTTGACCTTTCATTGGGGTCACCTTGATGAACACATGATCCTCCACTTCATATTCCCTTTCTCTTCTCCGAACATCGGCATAACTCTTCTGCCTACTGCATGCGATTTTTCAAAGCTTCATGTCGGTTCACTTTCTCGGTTGTTTCTTGCACGATTCTGGTCCCAACAAAGGTCATCACCTACTTATTGACATATTGGAGATCGACACTTTCTTCCATACAAAGCTTCGTAATGAGCCATCCCAATACTTGAGTGGTAGCGTTGTTGTACACAAACTGACTAATAGCAAGTAGGTTTCCCAATTTCCTGATCTAATACACACATTACGAGCATATCCTCCGAGTTTGGTTAGTTAAGTTCGGTTTAGCCATCGATCGCTTGGGTGGTAAGCACTACTTAGTCTCAATTCAGTTCCGAAGCACATGCAAACTTTGCCAAAATCTGAAGCACAAACTTCGAGGTCCACTGTCAAACACAATGAACCTTTGGCACTCCATGCAATCTCACAATTTCCGGTCATATAGATGTTGGCCAATTTATCGGCATTGCCTATAAATGGTTTTGTGATAGAAAAATGTGCGGAACTTAGTTAAGCGGTCAGCTATAACCCCGAGATAGAGTCCTTACTCGAGTAGAAGCGAGGCAATCCCACTATGAAATCCAGCAGTGATGTGCTCCGAATTTCCATTACAGTATTAGGGAGTGGTTGTATGTGCTTTAAACCCATTGAGGTCGTTGATGTTCATCTTTTACTGATTGGCGGTAGTAGACATCTAGCCACAAAAGTCTGCATAATACTCCTCTTCGTTCAGGGCCAATAAAATTTTGTTTCAAATTATGGTACATCTTCTTCATGTTTCCCAGATGCATAGCAAAATTTACTCACTAGTGAGCTTCGGTTCATAACCACGTTTCCTCCAAATCATAACTGTGTCGAGGCACACAAAAGGCGGATTTGCGAAATTTGACACACCATTTTTCAAACACAAATTAAGACCTCGGTTTGAATCAAACTCCTCTATAATCTTTTGAGTGTTCATCTTCACATTGTTTACATTTAATCTCATCAGA